>JASGAT010396897.1:19407-32632 GCA_030220025.1 Chelon auratus
GTGTTGTAAATTTTGCAAAAAATTGCAAAACGGAGAGGAAAGCCACAGTGATCCTGTTACAAGTTCAAATACAGTGAAGAAATCTGCACTGTGAGAATGGAATCTGTTATATTGCCTATTGTCTCAAGGCATTATGCAGAATATATTTGTAGTGTTTATTGTTTTTAGTAGAACTAGTGCAACTTATGATCATTTGATCAGTTATTCATTTTGAAAGAAATGTTCAGATTTCTAAACTTCTTTTGTCCAACCATGGCTCAAACCATAAATATTCCTTTTACTAATCAGCAAATACTCTTATCCGAGCGGCTAAAGCCTGACTTTTTTGCTAAAAACCTCCATTTATAATAAACATATTAATAGATATGATAATTATCTATTATCTCCTGATACTCACACATTTTCATTTTGAATTCCTGCAGCTGGATAACCACAAAAACACCTCAACGTTGTCTCTACGCTGACTGTGAACATTTTTAGTCTGAATCAAAAGCACGTTTCTGTCGCTTTTCCGAGCGCTAACGTAACACTTTCTTCGCTGCAGGTCAAAGTGTGGTTTCAGAACAGGCGGATGAAGTGGAAGAGAGTGAAGGGAGGACAGTCGGCTTCGCCCAACGACCAGGAGAACGACGACATAGACTCGGCGGCCTCGCCCAGCTCCGAATGAACGGAGCGACGGCCCTGAGCGCGCGGAGGCCTGGGATCGACTGGACACCGACGCAAAATAGTTTTTGTGGAGAGTCGGCGGCAGGAACCAAATCATTCTAGAGACTCACTGAGCTTCCTTCACGTTTGTTTTTTTTTTTCTGTTGTAAATAGATTTATGTCCATAATGAACTGCATTTTGATACACTATTGATAAATACTCTGGGTTTAAATATTATATAGCTGATACTTGTGGTCAAGGTCCTTGCAGCAGCTTTAAGGCGAGTGATGACATATCAAACCGTGATGTGATTGTGCATCCCCTTTGGTTCCAGTAATGTAATCATGGCCTTTGACGCTTGACTACAACCACCTGGGAAAATGCAGACTGCACAAGTGTTGCCAAGCCGTGAGTGCCTCAGAATCAGAGTTTGTTTTTTTTTGAATTTGTCTTTTTCCTAGAACATAGTATTAATTTTTTTTGTCCTGTCAGGCATTTTCTACTTCTCCCTTTTTTATACAATTTGAATGTTATTGATAAAACACAGATGTTGACTGTTTCTGCAAATAGAATAAATCATTTTCTGCAAAATGGGGAGCATATCTTGATAATTTCTTCCACCTGCAGCGGTGGAGTCAGGACCGGACAGTAGGTTGGCTGATGGTTTTATCACGTGCGGACGTTTGGGTGAGATATTACGTGGCTACAATTGCTGTAACAAAATAATTACAGGGGGAGCAGTTTGCTTGCATTTGCTTCTGATGTTGGCTGGCGTGTATACGTGTCTGCGCGGGCGGATGCCAAAGTGTTTTTCTGCTGATTCCAGAGATGCAGGTTATATAGATTTTCTAACGGGTCTGGTTTAGTGATCAATTTGCGCATGCACAAAATATTCCTGTTTACACTCAAAAGGATATTTTTTCCAAAGTTTTCCATTTGTGTGGCGGACTTCCTTCCCTCTTTCATTCCTTCAGCCACCTTCTGGAAAAGTTTGACGTCGAGATACATGTCCAAAGGCCTGCCGGTATCCAAGTTTTTCATAATGTTTAAAAGTATATGTGTTTCTCCTTCCAATGCAAAAAATGTGGGATTTCTTTGGGGGCATGCATCTCAACTCCAATTCTGCGAACTGACAGTTGAATTTTGATGTGAAAACCAGCTGGTGATAAACAGGCAAGAGGTCATGCGCAGTAAGAACCCCAGGTGATATGCATATTCTGAATGCTTGGTGTATTTGCCCAAAGCGTGCCCCCTGAAAACCCGGCTAATATCAACACGTCGCATGGCCTAATTTAGAATATCCAACTGGGCCGTGCTGTTTACGTGACCTGCGTCAAATTTGGATTATTGCCATGCTCAGAATAACAGAGCGATGGCGGTTTCAACTAGTTGGAAATGAACCAACCAGTCAGAGCTTTGCAGGCGTGATTTAAAAAGGATGACATCATCTTCTTGTGCTGGAGAAATGGCGTCCAAAAAGCTGCACTGATCAATATTTTACTGGATCAGCTTAAAATCACTGTAAAATACACTGACGTACAAATCCAAAGGAGAATTTTCTAACTAGTTGGCCTTCATTTTTATTTTTATTTTTTCTACCTTAAAATTTTATAGCTTAAAATTTGGGTTCAGAAGCAGTGTAAACTCTGCGTACACTTCATGCCCAGCAACAAACTGCCTTCTTACCGTTGCAGGAAGCTGCAGGAATTTAGCAGCTAATATCTTTCCTTGGGGGGTTTGTGAGATTCAAAACAAAGCTAAAAGAATATATAATATTCAGCTTGTACTCATCAGGCTGTCAGAAACATAACTTCATAGCTTGTTTAGAAATCCCCAACTAAGTCCTCTGAGTAACGGCTATCAGGATTTCTGCATCGGCTGAAAGCGACACCAGCAGGACTTATACATAATGAGCTACTGATGACATGCAAAAATTGCTTTACATCAACATGATGTCAGACTGAATAATGAGGCAAAGCAAATAGGCAACTCATTCTGACAATCAGGCTGAAAAACGTTTATGTAAATGTGCAGGTTTGTGTGCACACAGCTCGCGGGCGTCGGCTCCACGCTCCCAGGTGCAGCGAAAAAAATGGTTTCCTGTCAGGAGGTCACCCTCCGCGAGAAAATCTTATCAGGAGGGATTAGGCAGTCCGCTCTTTGAGGGGCTCCTGCAACATGCAGAATCCTGTCTGATGATGGCATAATTATCTTCATTAATATCTCGCATGGAGGTCGGATATCCCTGAGGTCAGATCGGCTCTCATCAACGCCCACACAGATCCTGTCTATAGCTCCGTAATCCTTAAGAATGTTTTCATAGAGGCAAGTGGTCTCCTGTAGGGCCAGCACAGATCACGCTGATTGGTCTAAAGTGACCTGAGAAGCACTGACAGAGGTACAAGTAGACGAGTGTGTGTGTTTGTGTGTAGGAACATTCATTTTTGCACACCATCACTGTCATTCCAGTCAGCTCACAAAGGGCCATTAACCTGACAAGGTGGAGTCGGGCTCCAAAAGCTGAAGCTTTTTGGCCCCTGCACACTATTTTCAACGGAAGCATCTGGATGGGGCCAATTTGATCTCAACCTGAGTGGAACCTAGACAAACCCACGCAGAAGGCCCCCAGGACCAGGAGGGGGGAAAGAAAAAAAAAAAAAGNAAAAAAAAAAAAAAAAGCTTGCTGGCTGACCACTTGTGTATGATGGAAAAGGGAAATAATAGGTGGGTATGGGTGAAAAGACGGCTTCTCAAGTACAGGATGTTGTTGTAGCAGGTAGCCAGTCATCCAATTTCCTGCTTCCCAAAGAAAACAAGAGCTCGAGCACAGGAGTCCCCAGACTTACAATGGTGGGCCTATGCTCAGGCTCCGGCCAACCAAACAAAGCCTTCAGAGGTTACTGCCCTTTCTGCTGGTCTGCAGGGATGGGAGTTGGCGGGACGGCGGGATGGTTGCTCCGCGCACATATACGCAGAGTCGGGGTCAAGTGTTACTGTACGTCTGACCCCTGTGGGCCCCCTGCTGCAGCTGCTGGGGGTGGAATACCTCCAAGTCGATCCTCTGCCCGTTTCCCTCACTCAGCCTCTATTAGGCTCTATTATTGTATTAGTGGTAATAGTAGTCAAAATAAACCATGTCCAATTGTAATGATAGTATTAATATCGGCAGTGTAAACTAATGAAACTGGAATGTTGTTCTTCCACCACAGAGGTTCCTTTTTAAAGACACGGGGGTGGCCGAATTTGTGGCTTAGATTTAATTTGTCGGTATTGTGATTGTGGGATGTTCAGTCCTGCCAAAATCACCCAATATGGTAAAACAATATAGGTTTTGCTTTCACTTATCTGTAGGGAAGTAGTTGATCAACATATTATCTCATCAGTACTCTCGTACACCTTGTTCTGGTTTTATTTACACGATAAACCGCCTTGTAGACGCACGAGCTGAGGCAACGCGTCACCCCTTCGCTATAACAAAGTCTCACCGTATCGAAGCTCGCGGCAGGCACCAAAAAAAAAATAATGATGGACGCAGTCCCAGAGATATCTCCTCAGCTGTGATTATAAAAGCAGATTCAACTGCAGGAGACATTCTTCAAATAACTCCACGTCTTTTCCGAACACGACCTTCTCCGTGGGCGAAGAGCAATAAGAAAACATTCGTCAGAGTCCGGAGCGGTCGCTGACTTCACCCACAGCAACGGGAATATTCTTAAAAAAACAGACTTCCAGGACTCAGACGGCACTGCCACTAAAAGCAAGAAGAAGAAGAAAAAAAATGGAGAATTCAGCCAAATGCTCGATTTAGGCGAGCGAGCGGAGCACGTCACCGGCGCGGGGCTAAAAATGTCGCGTTTGTGGACAAACTGGCAGTTACACGAGCAGCTGCCCTACGGCGTTTCCATTTTAAAAGATTTCCAGTTGTGAGTCACTCAAATGGATAAAACAGTATTTATATAAAAAAAAGCCTTCAAAAATATAGAAGCTGACACCGTGATTACACCAGAATTCACTGCAAAATAAATAATTATACATCATAAATGGATTCATGGCAGAAGTCCTACATTTAATACTGTAGTTTTGTTTAGGCCTTGTCATAAGAAGTTGTATGGATTAGAATGCAAAATTTTAATTCAAAGGGTTATTTGATTTCTGATTAAAAAGTATGGGATGCCCATTGAATCTATTACTTTTATTTTATTTAGAAAAATGAAACTCACTAAAATTTCGCTTGATATTACATTCAGAACCATTTCAAAAATTCTAATCAAGGTTTGAAATTTACTTTTATGAGGAAATAAATTGAAACTGACTGAAATAAGGAAGCTTTCTGAAGTTAAACTCTTTTAGGAGTCCTCTAAAAACTAAGGTTAAAATGAAAAAGAATAAGGAGAATGTCTGACACGCAGCAAATATCATCTTCTTGATTTAAGAACGGTTTAAGGTCTGAAGTCATTCTCCTTCACCTGCTCCCCACGGGAAAATGTTTATTTTCAAAACCCAAGGCTCTGATTCGCCTCCAGCGGCTCCTGGGGGGGAAGGATCTTGATGGATCGCCGGAGGTGTGAAGGTCAGCTCTACAAGAGGCGACCGTAGAAATTAAAGCATGTCTTCCTCCTACTGCGTGCTGCACTCGGCTCCATCTGCACGCTGTTATCGTGTCCTGGGACGGCAGCTCGCCGCTCACATCAAAGAGTCTCTCTGCTCAATCGGGAGGGCTGATAGGGAAGGCCGCCGCCGAGAGAAGGTGAGACAGTGGAAGTTAAGATAACATCGTAGCGGGACGATATTGCAGGGTGAGGTGTCTGAAGGAGGAGGGTGGAGTGTGTTGCAATGGACTGCGTTTATATTTTGATGATATGGTACATGATTGTCTTTGACAGATTTGAGAGAGCTCAACAGAAGAGTCTGATGTATTTCTGCGTCTTGTTAATTCTCATCTGTTTAAATCTGACAGTGGGCTCTGTCCCAGACATGTCTGCCTCACCTCTCACCGGGCAGCAAAAGACCACAGCACGCTGGCTTTCGTCAAATGAAATAGACCCATGAGAAACTCAGTGTAACAGCGCTGTTCTCTTTTCTTCCTGACCTCCTGCTCTGCCCTCCTCTCTGTGATTCTTCATCCAGGCTACTTTCAAAGCAGCTGGAAGCAGTGGAACCACATCCTCTCTTTCTTTTCATCCTTATTGTTGTTTTAGGCCACCTGCAAATCTGTTTCTCTGTTTTGAGCCCCTCTCCGTTGTGTGTGTGTGCCTGTTTTCAGCCTCTCGCACATGTAAGACAGAAACGGCAAGAGAGGGAGGACGAAATATGCGATGTCTTCCGCACATCCTCCCAAGACGGCCGTTGCGTTGAAGGAGGCACACAAGCATCGTGAGACGTGTGTGTCATGTCGGAGGGAGCGTGCTTGCATGCGTGTGAGCTTGCGTGTCGGCCTGCGTACCTGTGGGTAAGAAGCCTGGCGTGGAGGCCTGCGTGTACTCAGGTGGATGTAGTCAGCGGTGGACACCGATGCAGCTCGCCTCCGCTCATCCCTCTCCCACAAGTCTCTCTTCTCCGGTGATTAGCGACTCCTGCAGGAGTTATAAATCTACAATTTCCATTGCACAATAGGTCCAGACAGGCCAAAGCTGAGGAGCTGCTCAACATTAAATTATCTGAGACTTCCTGCAAAGGTTCCTTTGGATGTTGCATCTTAAGCAAAAGCTTAAGATGGATACAAAAGCTTCAGGTCCATGGGACTCAGGTCTATGGCTCCCTCTGGTTGGTAATTTTGACCTGTTGTGTCCTGCCTGGTGAGGAACCAGGAAACCCGGAAGCAGTTTAGCTCTGAAAATCATCACACAGAGGACCACTCAATCACAAGGTTTGCTGAGCAAAGTGAACATAGAGGTCCTTGTTCACCAGAAAGCATATAGCGAGCACACCCAGCGTGAACATTGTAGAATGAGTCTAGCTAAGGTTTAGTTCAAAGACGTCTGCAAAATCAGGGGAAAGCAAACAAACTAAGAAAACTCCAGATTAATGTTTCTGATACTGAAGGACAACTTTAATCATTTTCTGATCTCCTTTAAGATCTTCTGAACAGAAATAGTACATTTGTCAAAGATGGATTCCAGATGGATCCACAAGACTAACCTACTAGTCATATCTGTTTTCAGATCTGCCCGTCTTGAGTTCAAGATTAAGATAACTAATGCTACTTGGCAAAATCACAGTCTCGAATGTTAAAGTTGTTCTCTGTACAGGTTTGTGATATCTGATCAAATAACAAACTTTAGAGGTGGCATCACTGCTTGTCTGGTCAGTGTAATTGTGAAATAAACCTTGGTCTCAATGGCTTTCTTTTTGTAAATACAAACTGAAAAAGAAGAAAAAGCAAAAGACTTCAGTTAACCAGCCGGGAACCTCTGAGAGTGTAAGACAATGAGCCAAAAACTGTAGTGCCTTGGATGGCCACTAGTGTTGGCTCCAAAAGCGAGTGAATCTACGCAAGTCTCCATGTTAAAACGTCCAACTTTACAGCAGAATTAGACGTGAATTCCTCAATTCATGGCAGCTGTACAGTGGTGATCTTATATATAATACACCTGCTTAAATGTACGTATAATTAAGGGCGTGGCCACTTTCAGTAACAGATGTGTGACCTCACAAGTTGCTAGCAGTTCACATAGGGTTACATCTTAGGTGTTCCAACTCCACTTTATACTGAAAATGCACAGAGACAAGGAAAAGGAACTCTGCTTGCTTCCTAGCAACCGCTAACATCTGTATGGTCAGTTTATTGGGTTTTGTGGGCATGGACTTATTAAGAAAACTAAATGTTTCCATAATGGTGGCCCATTAACTACTATAAAACACAGGGATTCTCTGGCCAAGCCTGACGAACTTCCTGTTTGTTCCCCACACACTGATGGAATACATGTTTGTGGTTGGTGTGTCATCCAAAACTTCTGCCTTTGCTGCTGAAAGAGAATAATATTTGCATCAGTGCCACCTGCTTTCACAGTTTCAAAGACTGATTTGTTCTCTGAGCGTCATCGTCAATGTTTTAGATAAAGAAAGAATTCTTATCTGGGTGCTTCAACTGGAGCAGGCCACGTATTGTGATGGTTGACATCTCAGAGCTGCTTCTCATATCAACTTGACGTGGAAGCATCATAAACTGTGTTTCTAATTGACTCTTATCTATGTTAAAGCATCTGAGAAAAGTCCTTCCCTGAGCCTACATGTCATGAAAACTGATTGGGTGTCAGTAAAACATCATAAGATGCATACCAGCCCATAACGTACAGAGGTCAACAGAAAAACATATCAATCAAACACATCAACGGCTTCTCGCTCTCTCTTCAGAACACTAGACTTTGTCTTCGCCGTAAGCCAATCCCGCATCTAGGACCTCCAACCTTCTGGTGCAACCAGCAATCCTCTCCATCACACACAGAAGCTCATTCAGGCATAGTGACCAGGTCTCTGTTCACCCTCCTGCCTCACAGGTCCCCTGTCCAAACAGCACAGGCTTGAGGAGCATTGGGGAAATGGGGGTGGAGGCAATGGCAGTGGGCAGCAGAGGAATCATCCATCAACACGAGGGCTCCCAGAGTGCACCAGGATCAGACTGCCGTCATAAAGGTGTCATGGTTGCTAGACAGTCAGACAACAAAAGCACCCATGTCTCATCAATGTAAAGACCCAACGTGAGCCTGGTTTCTGACATCTAACCAGAATCATCTGCAGATTATGACCACAAGAAATGCTGCAGATCCTGTATTGATAAGCCACGTAGAACAAACAACAGTCAAAACTGCTGTGACATGTGAAAATCTCTGAGACAGTGTGCAAAAAAGTGGAAAATAGTAGAACTTTAAAGCAGCACTACAACCAATATATTAAATGACGAGAATGGTGTAACTTTAGTTCATTGTTTTGGTTTTCTGACATTCTCAGCCATGGCACTGTAAAAAGTTTTAAAAGAATAACCTGCTCGAAACAGCAGACAGACAAAGTTAGCCACTAGCTGGTTTAAAAAGTCAGACATCTAAGAGCAAATATTTCCCTTGGGGGAGGGTGAAGACCAAAAACCGAGCTTAAAGAAGAGGAAGTATTTTACTGCTTTACAAAACGAAATATTGCATTCACCTTAAAAACTTCATAAGATGACAATGTGACAGTGTTGTGTCTTCAGATTGGACCCTAAATATCAAAAGCTATCAAAAATAATGCAGCCTTAATGTCAGGCAATCTTTCAAACTATGTCTGTTTTGAAATACTCTGTTGCAAGGAAGTTAGAATACGTACGTTTGCAAGACTTTTACAAGTCAATGAACGTCTGTTAGATTCGGACGGAAAAAAAAACGTAGACCAAATGAATGGCATGATACAGGAGAGGCTAGGTCTCTATTGTGGTTTGTAGCTTCATAGCCAGTCCTAGCTCTTCTGGTTTTCCCTTTTGAATGACGAATAGAGACTACTGCCACCTGCTGGCTAGGAGAGTTATTTCCTTTCATGCAGCCGCGCAACGTACATGCTAGTTGGCTACTGGCTGCAGTCTTAGCGTTGTGTTCAAGAGAAACAATTTGGTTGTGTGGCAACAGGCGGCAATGAAATGTGTTTTTTTTAAAAAGCAACAAACATATATTACCCATGTAGCCTGATACCTGTGGAACATGATATGAATAGTGTTTGTGCACTTACTGTCACTGCCAAAAGGGGGAGACAAAAATTCCTCAGTGTAGCTATATCCCTATTTGCACGGGACTAGTTTCACCTCTAGTACTGTGATTTAAATCCCGTGCAAATCAGTGTCTCACTGGGGGTGTGGCTTAATCTTTTTCAAGAGTTTTGTTTCATTTGCAGCTTTTTTTCCTGAATCGTTTTGCTGTGCAATAAATCAAGTTTGAACAATTGTTTGGGTGCAAAGTCAAGATGCTGCCTCACAGCATGCAGACCCATTCGCTTGCTTGCTTGCATGCTTTGTGTTAGCATGGAAACGTAGAACTTTAACACTCACTAGCTGATCAATAAATAGCACGGTTATTGAGTATCAGCTGCACGTTTACTACCCTCAGTAAATTCCAAGGATTTGGGTTTCCATTTAGATGCAAGATGGCAGGAGGTTTTCAACTACAGGTGTTGTCATAAAAGAGATGACAATGGGGAGCCTGCATGAGGTAATGCCATCCATATGGGCATACAGGAGGTCACAATTTGTGTTTGGACAATGTGTCACTGTTTCTTTAAAATTGAATTTAACTTGAATACATGTTCAAGATAAGCCTGGTCCAAAGTTGTTGAAACCATCTGGTAGCATCCGTGACCACATGTTTATGCCACATTAATTTTCCAATAGTGTAAAATTCCCCTAAACATCTGGTGCTCAACCAGAATGAAACGAATCTGCACACAAATAGTTTTTGGCCTGCACATGATTTCAATAAATGTAAATGCAGACGCACATTTAGGTCCAGCTCCGTTTGAAGATATACAGACTCCCCAGACTTCTGTCTTCTCTGCATTTTAATGATCTGTGGAGAAACCGTGAGCCAACAGTGTGACTGTGTTCACCTGTGCCAGCACACTCGGCCTGGCCTGTGTCCAAACCAGCTTTGAGCAGAACCAGAAACCAGCTCAGCCGTTGTGAACCAGGATTTGTTAAACCTCCTCATCCGTCCAATCCACCAGCACCCATCCATCTCTCCTGCTACCCATCTCTCCACCCACCCCCACTCACTCTCCAACTCCCATTGGCCCCTAAGTCTGGGCTGTATGAGCCTGTAGCGTGACAAAGTGCGTATGTGTTCGTCCACTTTGTGTGTATGTGTGCCGGCATGGATATCTGTGTGTGGGTGTGTGTGCCTGCGTTGCGTCTCTGCAGGTACGTGTGTGTGTGTGTGTGTGTGTGTGCACAAAGAGTACGGTGTCTAGGAGCCTGGCGTTTGTTATTCTCTCTACAGTCCCACTGTCTTTCATCAGGGCCCGTCCTGCAGCCCACAGACTCTCAGTATACAGTTTCATAGTCTTGGGCCCCTGTCTGCTGTAGCACGTGGGTGGATGATTTCTAACACATGGGAACCTTGGGAGCCCACGCAATGCTGGAACAATAGAGGACCTGTCAGCATCAGGGCAGTGGAAGAGGACGAGACGGCAGGCGGTGATGATGTCAGAATCATTCACACCCTCCCACACTTCATCCGCCCTTCTTGGCTCTCAGTCAGCGGGACGCAAGCACGCACAGAGACGCGTGAAGTGCAAAAAAAAAAAAAAAAGTGATCACTGCATGCAAATCTCCCTTCACTATCTTCCTCGGCTTGCATAACACACGTGCATGGAAAGCAAACATACACAAGTACATCCACGAACGGCGGCGTGATTAACGGAAAATTTGCCGCTTGGGTCTAATTTTTCTGCTGGCGTAGCTTTAAGGTACAGACTCACCAAAGTGACATTAAAAGAACGGCCGGCAACAAAGATGGAGTGTGATGTCACCTGAGTTTGGACCAAAAAGTTGAACACACCTCTACAACCATGGCCAGCGGGTACCTCAGCTCTTTCCAGACGTGAAAGGAAATAACTCTTCATACCAGCAGGTGGCGGCGATTGATTTTTCATAACAAATTAAATGCGCAGTGTTCGCAACTGTGATTACGTAAACCCAATCCCCAATGTCAAATGGTGTGTAAGAACTTTAATCCACAGTTTGAAAGTTGGAGGTGTTTTATTTCTTTAAATATAAGTTAAATATAAGTCATATTGCTAAAACAGATGCAAAGACTATCCTACTTTTCTGCCTGGTGGCTTGGCCATGTATCTTGAGGGGCTACTCCAAATATTGCTGTTAAAGCTGAGGGCTGTGTGGGTGCTTTGAAGACGTCTGATAAGGTTTTAAATATTGACAGCCAAAACACATCTAGCGTTGGACAAAACCGGAACATGCATGATGGCGTGGCTGGTGCTCGATCACACAAAGGGTCCACTCACAACCTTGAACTGACTAACTGTATGTTGCAAACATATTGATGAGGAATGTGTCCTATCTAGGCCTTCTTTCCAAACATCCTTGGGTAGTGTCATCCCCAAATCGTCCTCCTACAGACAAGGACAAATACTCCAAACTGTCAAGATTTTGCAGTGAATAGATCATTCCAATACACCCTGGAGCATGGATTGAGTTTAAAAATGGAATCTAAGACTTGCAATAGTGAAGTAGAGGAACTGATACGGAGCTGTGAAGTTAGCGAAAATTTGAAAAAAATGAACGTCCAAGTATTGTTCCAAAGTGCACATCTGACCAGTTTTTGTTTTTCCAAAAAATCCCATTCAGGTATCCCAGAATGTATTCCACAGGCGTCATTCCAGGATGACTGTCCTGCATCCTCCCTTCCTCAAGAGTCCACACTTCAGAAGGGAACGAGTACGTGGGTGGATGAAGAACACAAGTCCAAAGTTTGCGTGCTTGGAATGGATAAAAGCCCTGGAAGAGCTACTTTGAGCAGGGAAGCTAGGAAGCTAGGATGAGCTACACACCGCTGTACAGAGCTGGCTTCCTCTGAATCATGCAGATCAGCTAGTCTACAGTTTGTTCATTCTGACTGGGTTGTTGGTGACTTTGACTTGACTATTAAACGGCATAAAATCTGAATGTCTTAAGCAAAATTCATAGTGAATTGTGATCATGAAGTATATCATCAACTGTGCAACTGTGAGCAAATTTGAAATAGATGGTTTAAGTGTATGTTATGATGATATTTTTTCTGGTGATAATTTGGTAAAACAGGAAAAATTAGCAATCTGTAGCTCTAGAGCGGCTCTGCTTTGTCATGTCAATCCACTGACTAACTTAAGAATTCTCCTTATCATTCATGAACTCACTGCAATTTCACAGTATAAAATAATCAGGCTTCTCTATTTAGGACAAAACTCTGAAGAACTTGATTTTTCTAGCCTATAGGTGATACAGATGATGGCTTGATAACTGGTTAAGGTAATCCAAGGTGTTTCATGCTTGAAAATGTGTATATAATGTTTGGCCACTGATGAAAGCCCAAGCTGAAACGTTGACATTTGATTCAACATAATGGTGAAGGAATAAAGAAGTGCTGATCGTCCACAAACCAGCACTTAATCCAGATCCACTTAAGCCAGTTTATTTGAAAGTCTAATTGAAAACGACAATAATTATCCCTCACTGCACATAGAAGCAGCGTTTGCGTACGTCTATGGCAAGCACGGTTGGTCAAAGTTGAAGGCGTCTGTAAACTATGATGGATGTTTAAAGCGAGAATCAATTTTTCCACCATCAAACTTCTTTTAAATGTGTTCCCAGATGTCAGCAAATAACTTGGTGAGTACACTGTTACTGAAGCAACTGATGGTAGAAATCAAACAAATCAAACTGCAAACGTTAACCTCAAGCTGCATGATACCAAATTTCCCCTTAAATCCTATTTCTCTGCCAGAATGACTCGTGTGTGTGTGGGTGTGTGTGGGTGTGTGTGTTCATGTCTGTATACATGTCTGAAACTATGCACTCACATGTGTGGGGGTATGTGTGTGCACCCTGTATGTACAAAATCCCACTTA
>JASGAT010396898.1:0-10662 GCA_030220025.1 Chelon auratus
GGAATGGATCAAATGTGCTGAAAACGGTCTCCACCGACCTATATCACACCGGCTCAGTTGTAAATGAGGCCCTATGTCCAAAATTCCGGAGTTTTCCTTTAAGGATCTGTTGTGCTTATCAGTGTTTTCTAGATTCTTTGGCATCTGGTGTGGGTGAGCAGTCACAAACACAGCCACCTCCACATTAATAGATAGGGCATGGGCCGAACAAAGAAGTTGAAGTACAAATCAAATTAATTTTTCCCACAATTTTTGGTTTTCAATTAGCTACTTGATGCAAAAAAGTAGGTTTTTATGTCATGACTGACAGCTCAGCTCTGCTCTTGACTGAGTTGATACCAGCTGTATGGGCAGGAACTCAATACCTTGGTTCCAACCCTGACCACTACTGCACAGACTCTGGCCCCAAATAATGTCACTTGTATGTGGGATATTTAGGGTTCATTTTGGACAGTGGAAACAAGTGGAGACAAGCTGTCAATCTTCATTCAAGTCAGTGATTGCACAGGACCCCCTATTTGGGGTTCATATCTGGGGATTAAAAAAGCCACCCAACACAGATGAAGCTGTGTGCACTATTGTGTATCTGTACTGCAGATCAGGAAGGAAGTTTCACAAACATGGTGTGGAAGATCCTAACAACAAATGTGGGAGGCTGGGATAAAAAAAAAAAAAAAAAACATTTTTAACACTTACGTCATCATTGAGACATGTCATCAGCCTGGTCAGGTCCACAATGCCACTCTTTGCTTTGTACAGTTCAAGGAACCTTGCCAGATACTGGTCCAGCCCAGCGAAGAAGGAGCCCTTCAGGTCAACAGACATAAGGCGAGCAAATTCTGCCTCAATCTGTGGATGCGGATTTAAAAAAAAGTTAAAAAAAAAAAAATAGTCAAAGAGTATGCTTTTAATTAGTACTCATACTTGACACTTTGAGTTTATTTAAGTTTAAAGAGATAGTTTTGATTATTTGAAGTGGGGTTGTATGAGGTAATTATTCACAGTCAGTGTAGTAGCTACAGTAGATGCTGGTCAGCACACCACCAGTTTGGAGAAGCAGAGACAAGCACCAGAAATGCACCACAAAAGGTGTTTAAAAGGTCCACCATAAAAAAACGAACAAAAAAATAACACTTCATCTTGCAACCAGACAGCCTATTCTGACGGGAAAACACAAAAGTCACACAAAGGTAAAGTGGTGAAAGTTTACATTGCATAGCTTCTAACCTCAGTACTTCTGCAATACTGTATGCAATACAATGACTATGGATAAATATTTCATACAGTCAGACTTCAAATAATTCAAACTATCCCTTTATGAGCAAAATTTCATTTGAGAAAACCACTCAAAAACACTTCCGTTCAGAGAACAAGGCTGGCCACCTCTCTTTGCCTTGTGCCACAAGGGGTTCATCTTCCACAATCTCTTTCCTCCATTTCACCAGTTTGTTTCCAGTCAACCTTTCTTTTCTTCATCTCACTGACCATGGCAGATCTATCCATCTCAAGGTCACTTTGGGCTCTCCCTTCTGGAAATTCTGGCAGGAAGTTCACTTCTGACTTTCTGGCCCTCTTTAGTCTTTTTGAACTTCTTGATCCAGAGGTACGTGCATTGACTCGGAGCTCGGAGCATCCAGCCACTCCCATCTTCTGCCAGAAGTTACCCATTTTGAACTTTAAACAGCAATACCACCCACTGACTGACCCTGGTTCCTTCAGACAAGGATGCTTGATGATGAGAGCTTGGGCCACATGATCATACTTATCACGTGATGGGTAGGGATTGTGAGCATATATGGCTTCTGCCAACTTGTATAAGATATCCGATTTCATGTCTTTTGAAATATCAAGTAGGGTCCCATCTCTATGGAAGGCTTCATTTCCTTGCCTCAGTTTCAACTCAACATCAAAAGAAAATGCAGGAATGACAAATGGTTGTGGCAGCTGACAAGTTTGGGTACCACTGTGGCTCTCCTCAAGGGAAGATGATGGCAGGCTTGCTGTCTCTTGAGTTGAGTCTGTGTGGTATGATTCAGAAGACTTGGTGTACACTTTCAAAGTTGCTTTATCTTTAGGAAGCTCTGACATGCTACTTAAATTGCACAGTTCATTATCAAATTCGGGGTTTTGATGCTGAATCACAAGGTCCCCTTCCAATCCCAATTTGGTCTTCAGGATTGAGCAGAAATCATCAACAGTCTCAGGCAAGTTGTCAATGGTAACCCCCCTTCTAATGTCCTTTTCAAGATGATGCGCAGCAGCATGATGAAACTGTCTCAAAATTGGAAGAAAAAAAAGTTACATAATTTAACAATCCTAATGATTATGGTCATACACCCGCGCCCCTCCTCCCCACAGCTCGTTAACGATACGTGTCACAAGCTTTTTTAACTTAATTAGTCTAATAAACATAAACTTACAAAACGTCAAGACATTAAATGTCTGTACACTTACTTATCAAACAGAAAAATACAAAAGTACACTTACTGAATTCAAGTTTCTCTCATGTAATTATCAAAGACTAGCTTAATCAACGTTGCCCTGTTAAAGCACCACAAACTCGACAGAAAAACAAAAGAAAACAAACAAACAAAAAAAAAACCGTCTTGATTCGTTTTTCCTCTGCTCTGGCAATCACGGTCTGTGGTGTCGTCGGAAATAAATCCTAAATTTACCAATTAAATATAGCGTAAACTCCGAAAAAAATTGTCATAGACAAAGGCCGAAGGTTGCGTCCGAATAGGGGGTGGGAGGGACGGAGCGGAGCCAATGAGCGGAGCACATGATACCGACCGCTGCTGCCCATAATGCATTTCAAATCACGAAAATGTGACGACGCAGACGTATCAATCCCAGCACTATCTCCAAAGTCAAACTGACATACATTACTAATTCAGTTGGACCTGGATTTTCAATTTAGCATTTATTTTGTAGTTAAGACGTTTTTAACTAATAATTTCATGTTATTACGTCAACCTCAGCAATCATTTGTCCTACTGACATAGGATAATATGTTAAAATAACAAACAGGCAAAATCACATTTTACAGTGCACCCCTAGACCTAGTGGTTCACAATATGAAACTTCTGCGTGTAAGCAAGAGGTGAGGTACTGTATATCGAAAACAGACAAAACTTGAACTTTGCAAATGGTAACTTTAATCTTGACAAAAGTGGTACAGAAGCTATATTCAAAAACATGCAACAAACAACGAGATTTCAACAACAAACTGACAACGAGGCATCCTGCTCTCCGCACCACACAGCTGCCTCCAATGGCTGTGGAATGAGGCTTTTCAAACAGCAATCCTGATGAAGACAATAGCTTGATTGGTGGCACTTGAACACCAGATTATGTTTGGAGATGAAGGCGCATCAGGGGAGGAACCAGAAAGGATCCTTAAGTTATCCAGGCCAGATAACTAAATTCATACACAGAATTGCTCTGGGCCGTAACAAGGATGATGATGGGGGAACCCAGGGAGTGGGACTTCTCCCAGGTTCCTGTAATGAAACATTGAAGCAGAAGAAAGGACAAGAGAGGGATGAGGATGGTAGGGGTTGAGAACCGTGATGGACAAAGAAGGAGAGAGTTAAGACACACCTTTATAGGTAAGCGTGGGGAATAGAGTGATATGGGGCATGATCTTGTTCCTAAACTTGAGTTACCTTAACTTCTAATGCTGATCACGGTTTCAAGTGCTGATATGTCAAGAATGGCCTCCTGGCTACAAGATATAAATGATCAAAAGCCAGATCACCAGCAGTTGGACAATCAGTTGTGTTATGCTAGTAGCTTATTATGTAACCTTGAACCTCAGGCCATAGCTGCAAACTTGCTTTCCAGGGGATTCAGTAGGCCAAGGTACTCCCTCCTTAACAACTACGACTCCCAGATTGTTTTTCAATGCTTCCACAGTCTCCCTTTTTATCTTTCTCTCTGTCTATCCTGTCATGTTTCAGCTATGTCAAGGCCTTAATATCATAATGACAGTCATATAGTATTCAATGAACCAAAGCTGCATATGTACCTCTCATTTAACATTTTCAGTGGCCATTAACAGTTTACACTGTATTTGTGCAACCCAATATGTCTTACTCACTTAGATAAAAAGCACTAAATAGTATTTCAGTCTCCATCATTACTGGTGGAAGTGGTTACAACAGATGTGTAGTGACAGAGGCATGGAAAGACTAACCAAACAAAGTAAGCAAAGCATTGTAGGCAGAGTTTAAATTTGCTGAGAATTACCATCAACACAGTAAATTGTGCGTGCACTGTAGACACACGGTTAACACTGATGCTGACTCAAGTGACTTCACAAGATTCCCTCTGGAGACACACAAAGCTTTATAAAATCTTTTCACAAATGCAGTAGTGGCAGTAATAGAAACAACTGGAAATTGACATTGTTGATTGCGGGGGCAACACCAAGCTAGACTCCGTTGTGGCTCCCACTGCATAACAGTAATCGAAATCCATCCACTCAGAGATTTTTTTTTTTTTGCATTTTAAGTAGAAAACCCACTGGCAGGCTTACCTGCCAATTCTGCTTCTTTCATTTGAACTTATTTACATTTGCTCCGTTTCTGTGGAGCATGTCATATTGAGTAAACTTAAACAATCTTGTGACAAATAAATGAATGTGAGAGCATAAAAGTAAATTCTGTCAGACTCCCTTATGTATGCTTTTCCTCGGGAACTGTGAAGCTGGATTTCTTTGTTGGTTAATAAGGGATTAACTCACATGGAGGTGCAGTTGGATCCAGTTTAGTCATCTCAAATATTCCAATTTGCTGTATCAACTGATATTACTGGCTGAATCTAACCTTGGCTTCAGGTTAGCTTTTGCAATCACAGTATTTGCATTTTTATGTGTCTGAGATCTACAAGCATTGCATCCAAGGACTTAGTTCAGATCTTCCTCCTCCACTGCGACGTGTTTCTCATAAATTATGTTTATTGTCATTATCAAAGGTTGATAAGAAAATAATCCATGGTAAGACATGATATGACATTAACATGCACTTCATTATCTTTCATTTAATGAATGAAGCTTTCAATGGCAGTCCCTTTACAGAAAGAGAGGAGAGAAGGGAGCTATGCAACCTAATTAAAAGTTTCAAGTTGGAGGCATGCTGATTGTAAATGACTTGAGATGATGCTAGTGGGCTTACTGTTGATCTCAAGCTGTTCAAGCAGTTAATTAAAAAAAAACGATGTGGCGAACCAAATTGGTTACAGATTGCAATTAATGCACTCTGTGAGCCGGGCCGTGCAAAAACTACCCTGTCTCGTTAACAAGCATCGCCTGCTGGGGTCAGCCTACAGGAAAGCACCCACTTTTATTTGTTTTTCATCCTTTTTTCATAAGCCATTATTAACAGCAAACCAAGCGATAAGGAATCACGTGCAAACGAATAAAAAAAACAAAAACAAAAGCTGTGCCTCTTGAGGACAGTGTAACTGTTGCTATGGCAACCCATCCTCACACACTAAAATAGGGGAGATTTTATTATGAAAGACAGTCCTCTTTATCTTCACCCTCTGTCCTTTATTCCTCCCTCTTTGAGGTGATCAAAGGTGTGACAGGTAGCTAAAGTGTGGCAGTAAAATGGACAGAGACAGGCAGAGAGGAGGACAAAAGAGGAGGGGCTGGAGTTTTCAAAGGGGAGAGGGCATGTTTAAAAAGAAATGTGAAACTTTAAAGGATAAACTTCTGAGAGAATTTGTTAAATCACAGCTGGATAGTTAACAGTCACGTTTAGACTTAAATCTCCTTTCTGTGAACTCCAGACACAGCGGACTTTGCCAGCAATGACTACTGTTATTCCCCTTTTTGTGGCACAGAAGGTGGTGATACAGGGTGCATTTAAGGCGATGGAGTGCATGGTGTAGATAGAATTAGCCTTGCGGTGCATCGTGGGTTTATTTCGGATGCTTCCTCCCACGCCAATGACAGACTTCCTCCCCTGTTCCTCACTTGAAACCATACATAGGCAGAAGTGGGTTACACGCAGGAAACAGAGAGCTCCTGAGGGATGACACAGGAAAAAGCAGCACATCACAGTGACAAGGAAAGAAGCTCAAACACAAGGCACACTGGCTCAGTTATTTTAGACCTCGAAATAAGCACTGATATGGTAAGATTTGAATCAGAATCATTTAAACTTAGAAATCCCACCAGTATATATTCTCTTAGTGGGATATCTTGGTCTTAGTCTTAGTGCAAAGGTGATAACTGCATTTTTTCACACAATAAATAAAGCATCTGTCTGAGTGGGAATTGAACCCAGGTCCAAGCTCATCACTACCAGGGATGTGCGGTCAGGGGAGGCAGTGCCTCACCTGACATCATGAAAAGTAATGATGATAAAATCAGTTATACTATTGATAAAATAAATCATACTATTCGTCCACTGGTCTGTGATATAAATGCAATTTCTGTACATTTTCACAGTTTGCACAGTGGCGAGGTGGTTAGCACTGATGCTTCACAGTGAGAAGGTCCCGGGTTTGAATCCATGGGCCGACTGGGCCTTTCTGTGTAGTTTGCATGTTCTCTCTGTGTCTGCGTGGGTTCTCTCCAGGTTCTCCAGCTTCCTCTCACCGTCCAAAGACATGCTGGTTAGGTTCATGGGTGATTCTAAATTGGCCGTAGGTGTGCATGTGAATGGTCGTCTGTCCAGGGTGTACCCCCGCCTCTCGCCCGATGACAGCTGGGATAGGCTCTAGCAGACCCCCGTGATCCTTAACAGGAATAAGCGGGTACAGAAGATGAATGAATGAATGAATGAACTGTGGAACTGCGACAGCAAAAGCGCTCTCTCTCTTATTCTTTCTCTTAACTGGTATAGATATGACATTGTTCCTTTGGTCAGATATGTTCCTATATGTGATATATGAAACGGATACAGTTAGTGTAGAAGCAGCCAATTAAATGGCGAATTTAAGCTATTCCATTGGGTTCATAATTGTAAATCTGTGCCTCACCAGCCACGAACCTCACCGCACATCACTGATCACTACACTGGTTCCGTCACCAGCTCCATCAACACTGTCTCAAAGCAAAGGCGGAGCTTCTGTGTGCAACTGTGTGTGAAACTCAGCAAAAAAGAAAAAGAAAAAAAGAACGGCTCGCAACTGTGACTCAGTTCCCGCAGTTTGTTTTAAAGAGCTGCTCAATCGATTCGGTTTGTTTGCTAACATCACATCCCTAATTCACAGTCATATACTTGTATGTATGATCACCATGCTGCAAAGGTATTTTGTAAGCAGGATAATTTGTGTCATGGACAGACAGCTCAGTATGTGCACTACACAAGTAGTATCCTCTGAGAAAATCAAATACACATGAAACTACTAGACCTGCTTATGACTCTGGACAAACAAATAAACTAGCTGACATATCAAAGAATTCTTGTATCTCCTTGGGTGGAAATTTAAGATTCTTTGTGATGTTTATTCATATTGTTCATAAATAAGGATAATAATAGAGATTCTTGTTTTCTCCAATACTTTTGTATATGGTTATGTCAGTCGTACCCATGGGGCTTTGTCTGCGATGGTTCTCAGTCATCCAGGTCATGATATATCCAAACATTTTAAAGAAAGGCAACTGTGCAAAATCACATAGCAAGAAAGTTCCCTAAATACCTGTCTCTCAACCATTGTTTAGACATTGATCCTATAATAACCAATAATACAACCATTTGGTCAAAGCTGCTTTTAAATGCCTGCTGGCAAAAAATATCTGGTGCTTGATAATTTGTGTTGTTAGTGTTCTGTTCAATTTTGTACATATTTTCATTTTGAATTGTGTGTACTTGCATAAGAAGGGCCAGCATTAGAGACTAGCTGAGGCTGTAGATGCTGTGGTTTGTGATGTGGCATTGGTGGCATGCTATATGCACTGCTCAATAAAAGATAATTACATAATATAATACACTGCTCCATATGCTGTAGAACTTACTACTTGCAATGTAGTGAACTATAAAGAGAATGTATCTTGAAATGGAAAAGGACTGTTGAAGTACCTGAAATTTACGTAAGTACAAAATAACCATAGTAAAATGTGATGAGATGCTTCCAGTGATGCACTCCAAATAATCCTAATCTTGTAGGCTGCTTTAACTGCCCATTCTTGTAACTCAGCAGAAAATGCACACACTGCACACCGAAATGGAATCACATTCTCATGCTGCGTTTGGCTGTGTAAATTCGTTCTCACATCATACTGTATCGTCTTCAGGGCTCAGCGTGAAGTGGCTAACCGTACAGAGGAGAGGAGGCTTCAGCCTGGCCTTTAGCTGACCTGACACTTCCACTGCATACCAACACCACCTTCTCCTCACTCTGGGGCCCTGATTCTACTCTACCCAGCGTCCCCTGATCGATCCACACCTGAATCTCCCCTTGCTGTGCTTCCCTTGCTCCCTATTCCCCTTCCTAATCTTGGTGACTTTACCCTGAGGTGCTTAGGCCATGGCTGTGCCTAGCGTCCATGAGTTTCACTGGCAGAGCCTGGCCCGTTTGCCCAGCGGCCGCGTCTACCACACTCTGTGTGAGGTGGGGGGCCAGATGTACATGCTGGGTGGCTGCGATGCTGCTGGAAGGCCTTGCCCAACCCTTGAACTCTACTCCCCTGAGGTATGAAATAAATGGCTCCTGGATACTGGAGCAGATGCTTCATTGTTTGTTGTGAGTCAGAATAGACAGTACTAGCAAAGTGCTAATTTGATGAAATACATTTTTATAGTGTATTCATGTGATCAATAATGCATTGAATGCTCTGAAAGGGTAAATCAATATAGAAAATCAAACATAAAATCCTGTGCAAATCAGCAGCAAAGTGTTACCTGGCTGTGCAAACTAAATAAAATGAATAAGAGTAGAAATTTAACCTGAAAACGAACTTATTTAAATGAATAATACACCAGCTGTGAACTAAAACCACTGAAGAGCTACACCAAATAAGAATATGTTTAACCTTAATAAAACATCCTTGTTGTCCTGTATGCTATGAATTGTATGTCACATATGAGCTGCAGACTCTGACCTGTATGATATTCTGACAATTGACCTGTCCTTCTACTACCCGTTCACAGGGCGACCGGTGGATAAGCCTGGCCCCCATGCCCACCCCTCGTGCTGGTGCAGCCGTGGCAGTGCTTGGGAAGCAGATCCTGGTGGTGGGAGGAGTGGGAGAGGACCAGAGCCCTCTAAAGGTGGTGGAGATGTACAACACAGATGAAGGGAGGTGGAGGAAGAGGAGCGCTCTGCGGGAAGCACTGATGGGTGTGTCAATCACGGTAAAAGGTATGGATTATGATATAGTGACAATCAACATTCGTCAGTGCTGTAAAAAAAAAAAAAAAGTACCTCAGGATTTATAAGTTGTCTTTGCACACTAATACTGTAATGAAAAACAGACCTCTGAAAATGTGTTATTAGTTGTGTGGGCTGCATTTCATTATATGTAATTTGTTATTGATTATACCAAATACATTTAATGAACAGCAAGGCAATGTATTACTAAACTAATAGTATTATTCATCCCTAAATGAAAGAACAGTTTTATTTTATTTTTTTTACAATTTTACTATTACTATTTTATTTATCTATTACTATTACTATTTTTTCACATATATGTTCATGTGAAAACAAGATGTGCATTCAGTGGAAGTTGCTGCCTTTTTAGCATAATTGTACAAACATTTTTATCCTTTTTGAAACCAGTTAAATAAAATGGTTTGATACCTTTAAACAATGAGATAATTTACTATAGTACAAGTATAATTTAAATAATTGAGAAAATAATTAAGAAAATCGATGACACATGAACAAATTAAGTACAATCTTAAACTTATCACTCCTCTAAATCCATAAAATTAGAATCAGGCTTCCAGATTAGACCACTTTTTTTGCTTTGAGATTGTGTACTGTCATGTCTAGAGCTGTCCAATGTCAAGCCATACCAGCAAATTCACTGTAGCAAACTGTTGTGTCAAAGTGTATAAGTCTATTAGATTGCACTGATTTCACCTGCATGGTAGGTGTGCCAGGAAGTAGCAACCAGTTGCTGATAGGGGTCCAGTTCACACAGTTGGTATGCACTGGACCAAATTACAATCCAGGTTTGTAAGTTACTTAAATTTCTGAGCTGTTGATTGAAATATTTGTGTTCTGGTGCTCTGCAACAGGAAACAAAAGATTGCACTATTGCCAATATTACGCCTAAGCAATATTAAGACTTTGCTCCAGTGCAGGGGTGTCAAACATGCGGCCCGCCGGTCAAAATAGGGCTGCCAGAAGGTCCAGTTGCAGAATGAATTTGCAAAGTGCAAAAAATACATAAATGACATCAATAGCAACGTTTCAGTAAAATTGGCATCTATGTCTAATTTGTCCACTAAGGGTGAACTTCAAATATTTCCCCCATATAAAGTGTTTTGATAGATCATAGTTAGTTCATTAAATGGCCCGACCTGCTGTAGATCGAATTGTGCTGTGTGTGGCCCCTGAACCAAAATGAGTTTGACACTCCTGGTGTAATGAGTCCGAAGTTGAGATCTTGAGTTCCAGCCAACTGTGTCTGTGTGAGATGCAGAGAAGGTGAACAAATGGTACCTGCAAGTATGGTTCCTGTCGTGAATCATGGAG
>JASGAT010396898.1:10680-45141 GCA_030220025.1 Chelon auratus
TGACAGTGTTGACAATTAATTCAGAATTGAAGACACCACTTAACCAGCGTGGTAATCACAACTTTCTGCAGTGACACTCCATCCCATCTGGTTTGTGCTTACAGTGCATCTAGAAAGTATTCACAGCGCTTCACTTTTTCCACATTTTGTTACGTTACAGCCTTATCCCTAAATGAATTAAATATTTTTTTTCCCCACAATTCTACACACAACACCTCATAATGAGAATTTTGCAAATTTATTACATTCACAGCTAAGAGTGCCAAGCTTGCGGCATCACATTCAAAAAGACTTGAGGCTGTAATTGCTGTGCATCAACAAAGTATTGAGCAAAGGATGTGAGTACTTATGTACATGTGATTTCTTAGTTTTTTATTTTTGATAAATTTGCAAAAATCTCAAAAAAAATCTCATGTTGTCAGTATGGGCTGTGAATACTTTGTGGATGCAATGTAATGGGACCATCATTCTCAGAAAGACAAGATCAACAATGCAATGCAGAGTTATATTATATACAGTAGCCTGGCCTACACAGTAAGCACATGTTTGAAGTTTACAATTGTTGTCAAAGAAAAGGTGACTGCTACCAACAATTAAAACACATTTTTCTTCGTAGGTTTTGTTTGTTTATTATATAAATGTCTGTCATTTTATATTTAAGACATTTTTAGTTTTGTTCTTCAATTGACAGTAGTACAGATTATTTAAATGATGTTGCATACTTTCGATCATGAGCCATTCCCTGGATTCTTAACACTTTTTCCTCCTCCTCATACTGGTACAGGTTGATCTTAGATGAATAAGACCAAGGAGTACTGTTCAATAACTGGTGTTAAAATGTGGCAAAGTCTAATCAGGTCTTTTTATTGTTGAGGCTTTTACGTAGTTTGCATCTTCTGTTTGATTTTGTGAAGTCTTCTCTTAAATGATGAAATGTCTACCTCCTGTAAAGTGTTCTTCACTTGCAGTTGTGAAGGGTTTTTTTCTTTACAATGGAAATGATCCTGCTCAAATGTGTTTGATACTAATTATCCTGCTACCCTCTGATGGATTTGTTTTGTTTGTGCATTTTAAAGACACATGTGAAACATGCCCTTTAAGCTCATTTGAAATTAAATCAGGAATCAATTCCAGACATGTTACATGGTTGAACTGGTTAAATAAATTGGAAAGCATTACTTATACTTTTGGAAGTACGTAAAATATGTATGCACGCCAGTTGTGGAGTCTAAACTTTAAAATGCCCCAAGAAAACAAATTTGCACAAATGCAAATTTCATGGTTAACTTGCATTAACACAAAATTATCTGACTCTTTTTGTACCTGGAAGGGATATTTTTCAAGTTTGTATTACTGTTAAAAACATCTCAGCTGCTCAGAAAGCTTCCTGCTTAGTTCATACCTCAGTTCACAATAACCGTAAATCTAAATAACATATACAATAAAGATCTGTTTGTCCATTTCTGCTTGTTTTTTTTCTGCTTGCTTTCTTCTTTCGGGATTTTTGGCAGTTTTGACGCTGCAAAGCATATCAGTGCGAATCAGGCTACTTACTTCCCAAATTACGGTTTGGGCTGATATTATAATAACAGAACATGCGTGTATAATGACTTAGAAAAAAAAAAGAATAATTAAAAAAAAAACATTGAAAGGAATTCCCTTTAACATTGACAACTTTAGTATAAAGTGTTCTCTTCACTTTATACACAACTATAACATACAAGGTAATCAGAGGACTGCACTCCACTGTGAACTTCAGATAAACACTTTGTTCCATAAAGTCTGGTTTTCGTTTTCCTGTCTGATATCAATGGAGCAATTTTTGGGTTCTGATTTATCCTCATTTTGCAGTCAGTATAAACTGTCTTTTCAGAGAGCTACTTCTGTGCCTCAGATGAGTTTGAGTTCAGCGGAGCATCTGTCAGTGTCTGCTGGAACATAGATAGATGCTGCATACACAGACTTATTGGTTGTATAAAGGCTTCATCGTGCTGCTCTCTCCATCTCCCTGAACAGTCTTCGATCCTTGGCCCTTTACTCGCGGTTTCATTTTTAAACCCATCCTCAGCAGCTGAAAAAGAGACAAATAGGCTGACAAAATGATCAATAGAGCCAAATTAAAACAAATATAGCATTTTAGAATGGATAGTCAGTCAGTGAATTGACTAAGCAATGCTATTTTATTGACATTTGTAGGATCATTATTTCCAGATATTAGATAATGAACTGCAGGTAATGAGCTATTCTTTTCCTCCTAATGAATATAAAGTGTTTTGGAAACTTTTTCCCCTTTTGTTGTTTATGGTAGTAATACATGGTCATTAAATTTAGAATTTGAAGTAAGTGGATTTTTATTGAAACACTTAAACAATGAAATAAAAACAAAACGAAATTGTGCGCTGTTTCCCTGCAGCTCTTCTCCTCCATCATTCTTATGCATAATGCTGGTTTTTCTCTTGTTCCAACACTTCCATTCTTATGCTAGAGGTGTCATGCCAAAGTGCCAGGCATGGACTGTAGCATTGTTATTCTGCTGCTGAACTCTCTGTCCTTCCTGTGTCTGTCAAGAACTTCTCACCCAGCAGATTTTTTAGCGCTTCATAAACTAAAAGTGGGATCAGCTGGACTGACATAAATGGTGGCCTCGCTTTTCGAATCAGCTATAATAACATGCCTGAAAATTCTGTGTGTGTCTGTGTGTAGATGGTCGGGCTCTGGCTTTAGGGGGAATGGGTGCTGACCTGCTCCCTCGTAACATCCTGCAGCAATACGACCTTCGAAAGGACGTGTGGGCACTACTTCCTCCCATGCCGACGCCACGCTACGATGCCAACACCCATCTGCTGGGCAGCAAACTCTATGTGGCAGGTACTCACAGACCAGGCAGATGTGTACTCATTGTACAACCAGCCTGTACATTATTATTTATTGTTATTATTATATTATTCACTATTTTGTAGGTAAAATTCTAATAATAAATTATGATATTTTTACTTAAAGGTGGCCGTCAGTGTAAACGTCCGGTGAAAGCCTTCGAGGTGTACGACACAGAGACACGCTCCTGGACTGCACTACCCATTATGCCGTGTAAACGTTCCTATGGGGGTGTGATATGGGATCCAGCGGGGAGGCTATGTCTGCTAGGAGGACTGAGGCAGGGTGGAGGACACCAGAGCTCCAAGTTCACCAAGAACGTCAACATTTTTGACACCAACCAAGGTACCGCAACAGAACCCTGTGTTGCTTTCTCCTTGTTTATTTTATTCATCTTTACCTGCATATATAATAGGTCACATCACCCAGGGGCTCCTCTGGTGTCTCCTCTCATGCACATGCACACACAGGACACCTTGTGTCAAAGCTTTGTGAAAAAATCTCTAAACTTAAATTTAAATTCTAACTTCCAGAAGATGCCAAATATGTCACCAATAATCACACTGAAAACAATCTCGTTGGAACTGCAGATACCGAAAAATGTCAGGTTGAGCTTGAATATTTTACTCATTTTAAGCAGTATGTGACTTCAATTAGGAGCTGGAATGAAGACAAATTGTCACAATGGGCGCAGACACTGGGAGGACTTTAAACGCATATATACATAATATTGCTTTACTTTCAGCTCTTTATCCAAACTTCTAAACGTGTGGATTTATTGACTCATTAAAGTTTCCTTTCTCATACGGCTGAAAATTCATTTCCTGCCACCACTCCACTATAACTATGTAGGCACAGCCCACAAACTAATTAAACAAAAAGGTTCTTCTTCTCTTGTATGTCTTGTCATATTGTAAAAATGACAATTTGTAATATTAGGGGGAAATATTTTACAACAAACAATAATTCATAGAAAGTCCACCCTGCACTTCTGTAATGCACGTTGCCAGCAGCACTCAGTGAGCACAGGTTATGGTTTGGCCTTTGTAGAAACCTGTCAGCCTCACTGTGATAAAAAGACAGTGAAGGCTGCACACAGTGATTGTAACTTTGAGATAAGATAAGATAAGATAAGATAGGACTTTATTCATCCCCGCGAGGAAATTAGGGTGTTACAGCGGCAGGAAACAACAGTGCCAGATGCAAAAAAGATACAAAAAAATAGAATAAGGCAGACAAATATGTTATGTACAAAAAACATTTACATATTGCATCAGGTTTACAGTGGGTAATCATAAGTTGAAACAACCAACTTGTGTAGATTGAGGGTTGAGGTGGTGTTTGCTAGGAAGTACTTCCTTCTCCTTAGTCCCTGTTAAAGGAGCATGAGCTAAACAAGTAAGATACTCAACATTAAAGGGTGAACCCTACACACTATACCATAGACTGTAAATAAAGATGGTGGAATAGCTCCTCTAAAGTGAAGCCAAAGCAAATAGAGCTCCCCCTGGTGTCTGGCTGCAGTATAGGTCATAAGCTCCACCTCCTCCATGTTGCTCCACTTGGACCAAACTAAAACACTAAAGTACACTGCAAATAATTTGTTTTCAAGGACAGTTTCTGTCATTTTATGTACTGTAATGTAATGCTTAATATAATCCTGATGGACACTCAAGTCCATTTATCTGATAAGTTTCTTTTTAGTTAGGTACTGACGCTATAGAAACAGAATGGGACATCTTGATGTCACCGTGAAGTGGTTCCATAGGACTGCAAGAGTGGGGAAGAAAACTAATAATAAACGCAGTGTATAATCCAACACATCTATGTAACTGCTGGAGGTAGAGCAGAGCACAGTATTAATTAAATGAAAATGCAAGTGAGGCGGACGTGTGGGCGAGTCCTCAATAACGCAGCTCTGCGTGGTACCATACCGCGCAGACTCTGGCTCCAAACTCGCAAGATGGCGCCACCCGCATCCCGGGGAAACTAGCATCAGTTTGGTAATGCAAGGAAGTCATCAATATTTTTATACAGTCTATGCGCAATACAGGAGTTGAAAAGCACAGCTGCAAATGAGGACAATGTCTCATAAACGATATCGTACATAGTGTCTAAAATTCTCATTTAACTGATGCAGTATTTTGTGTGACAGTCTCTCATGTGTGTTGTTGTTGTCCTTCATGTTGCTGATGAATTAAACAGTATACAAATAGGGACATAACCTCCATGAAGCTGAGTGCGGTGGTGTTGGCCATCTTGGCCTACCTCCTGATATACACTTAATTAAAACATTTTAAAGAGGTGGAGTGTGAGAGTGTCAAGAGTGTCTGTCCTTGTTGGAAAAGTCAATTTTATGAGCTTTTCTCATGGTCAGCCATGTTGATTGTTAACATTTGACATTGTGAATTGTATGTACTCAATGGTTGAAGTAGTGACTCAGATTCGTAAGTGTTATTCTGTGCCTTAAAGCTTTTTGCTGCTAAGCTAAACTTCCTGACTTTAGCTGAACCACACTGAGCTTAACATAAATATATCAAGATTGATCCTGATCTTTTTAAATCACGTTACTTCTGCAATACTTTTACATTTAGGAAATACGGATCTAGCAAGTCTGTAAGGGAAAAATGAAAACCATGATTTAGTTTTTGGTTATTTTGTATTCTTCTTTATCACTGACTGCATCCATCTTCATTTTGACTGTGCTTTCATATAAAACAGTCTTTAACACCAGCCCTGCCATGAAGAGTTTTTTTTTCCTCAAAGAGCTTCTCTCCTCTCTTAATTCTGTGCACATTCTGTGTCCCACAATGCAGCAAGATGATTTATCCTTCTATCCAGCAAAGACTCCCCAGAGTAACAGGTGAACAAATTGAGGAGGGACAGGAAGGAGAAATGGGACAGCAAAAAATCAATAAGTCATTTTAGACAGCTGGATATGTGGTCACACTTTGGGATCGGCCGAATGAAAGCCAAATAAAGCAGAACACGGGGTTGATAATATTAATGTATGATAATGCAGAGAAAGTTTGCCTTGTGTGTGAGAGATAGAGGAAGAGAGACGAAAAGAAAGCGCCTTCCAGCACTCACAAGCACACATGCTCACACATTCGGGGAAAGCCAGTCATGCTCCTTTCTCCAATCTAATTTTGGTGGAGATGAGATGGGAGATGAGCTGCTGAGGGAGGGGTGGGGATGAGGAGCGCTTTAAATTACAAGATCCAGAAACAGATTGCTTTATTATCCATCTGCAATATCCCTCCACACAAACACACAGTCATGCAATCTGCTGTCACACAGTCATATTCTATTACTGTTCCATTCCATATCACCAGTATTAAGATGCACGCCTGTTAGCGAATGTTGGATTGTAGGCAAGATGCAACAAGTGCACAGAAAACACAAAGAACAGAGTTGTGAAAAGAAAATGACCAGAGAATGGCACATTTGGGCTTTGCCAAAGAAATATTTTCTCCATTTCCTGTACTCGTATATTGCCACACAGATGTTTATGAGTTGTTTTTTTTTTTTTAAACACAAGATTTTATTCTTTCCATGGTGTGAACAACAACAACAAAATTCTATTCAAGTTGTAGAGGAGGCAGAAAACTCAGACAGATATCTCAAAACTGGGATGAACGAAACTGTGCAGCATTTGCCCATTTCCACCACAGCAACTTTTCAAGGGATCCAGCAACTATTTTAGGAACTCAGGAACATATCTTGAAATTTGACCTGAGAAATCGTGGTCTGAATTTGAGTGGTGAAACACAAGCCTTGAGTTCTGATTGTTATATATATGACAGTGACCTTATGCTGTATGATAAATAGTGGTGTACTTAAACGAGTAGTGGAAAGATGAAAAAATAATAAATATATATAATAAAAATAATACACTAAATTGTAAAATCAAAACATCATGAGTAATTTCTGGCTCAAGTGCTGTGTCACTCAATAATGAGAGTTTTTAATGTCTCAAATCAAGCTAATGTCTTCACATTTCTTCAGATGCAATGAAATCTTTGTATCATTGACTGCATAAATGCAACTTTTAGTTTTAGTTCCATGTTGATCATTTACAAAGGTGTATATATCTACAATTATTTCCATTACATAAAAAGTAATTTATACTCCTCATAACAGCCAACAAAATAGTTTTATCCAGTTTCTAATCAACATGTGCAATTTTAAAACATATTGAATACATTTAATTTATTGCCTCATATTGATTACTTGTCACAATCTGCTATGTGTGATGTAAGTGCACAATTCTGTAGTTTAGCTGACTGTACAATGACCAAAACTTCTGTCATGCCGACTCCCACCAATTAAAAGGCAATATAGCAGGTATAATTTTATGCAATGAATGGCTGAAACACACATGCATTTTGACACAATCAAATAGACATGTCACTATGCATAATTTCTCAAACTTTACGAAGCAAAGTCAGATCTATTTCCATGTATGTTTATATATACAAGAGCTTGTGTTTGCATGAGGTAGAATTTGTCTTGGTCTTGGTACAATTTTATACAGTTTACAACTATAGAATTTCAATATTTACAATAGGAACAACTGAACCTCCTGGGTTAATGGATGATACAAGGTACTAGATAACCAAATGTCTGTGACATTCATTCAATCATTCATTCATTCATCCTCTGTAACCACTTGTCCTGTGGAGGGTCGTGGGGGGCTGGAGCCTATCCTAGCAGTCATTGGGCGATAGGCGGGGTACACCCTGAGAGAAACCACGCAGGCACTGAAAAATCATTCTAATTCAGTTGCTGTTCTGTAACAAGTCCTCAGCTACAATAATTCATCTCTCTGCTGCTGCTGCTGCATCTGACAAAGCAACACTTTCAGTAGTTTCAACTCAGCAACAACCACAAACGGTGCTGTCCCCATGAGGCCAACTTGCGACAAATAAATTCTCGTATTGATTCATGTCCTGCTTGAGATGGCTAAAAAGAACTAAAACATAACAAAGTTGATAGAATGAATCAGAAATGAGAACAAAGCCCTGTGTCTTCTCTGGTCAGTATGTAATTACTAAAAATGCCATAACATCATGCATTCTGTCCAGAGGGGTTATCTCTGTGATCAGTGGTGTCTGAGATTTCACACGTGACTGACAGGATTCATCAAAGAGCGAGACCCATTCACCATCCTTTTCTAGTTTTAATCATGAGGGACAATTACAGATGAGAGCTGCGGCTGAAATTACCACCACAGACGCTACAAAACCCAGTCTTCAGAGAATCGCTTCATCTCTTTCCTTCTATTGTCTCCCCCTCTCCCTCTCTGTATTCCCTCTCTCTGTATTTTCTCTTTGTCTCTGGCTCTTTATTCTCCTCTGTTGTCTCCCACCAGCGCAAAATAATGCATGTTGGTGTTTTCCTTACATTCTACAAAGAAAAACTTGCAGTGAACACTTGTGTAATCTACACAAAGCAAATGGGAATGAGGCCTGCATTTGCATCTCAGTCTTAGAGGATGGAAGCGTAAGTCTGTATTGTGATGTGTTGACACAGCTGTAATTTAAAGACAAAAATCCAGCTCATAACTCTGTAAGCACTGCTTAAGAATACCTCTAACTTTTAGCATTCTTTGTGGACGGATGCACAGGATGTTTTTGTATCAAAATCCAACGATTATCAGATGATCCACTGCAGCAACAAAAGATATTCTAATTTTCTGGTGTCTTTACACTTAAAAATCTAACTAAGGTGAAACATCTCAAATAATGCCAGAATTTGCTTGTTTTTTGTTTCCAAGATAGTTCTTCCCACTCTGCAGTTTTTGGGTTAGAGCTTTTGACTCGCTTTAGGAGTTTTGTTTCCTAATTATCCTAATAAGCTATTATAACTATAATAAGATTTTCTTAGTATATTTTGCATATTAAGAAAATCATTCTTAAATCTTTCCTTTGTGTCAAGACAAATTAAATGTTTAAATGTATTTTTTTATTTTGCCTAACATATAAAATGATTTTCCTACATTATAAGGTGATAATTCAAAATACAGTATTTCCTTTGTATTAATACAAATGTACTTGTTTTTAGTCTAAAAAGGCTAGTTTTCAGATATCTGTGGGTTCTTTGAGGCTACATATATTTACTTGTTTTAAAAAAAAAATCATAGTCATATGTCCCTGTTCATTGTATCATTGGCCGATAATTGTGTTTATTTTAAGTAGTATATCCATACTTGTGATCCTTTTTTTCTTTCTTTTTTTTTTACGCTTAGCTTATTAGCAGTGTATTGAGGACAACTGAAGACCTAGTGCAGTTGTGGTGGTGGTGGTGGTGATTCGAGCTAAATGCAGTATGCAGTAACAGTATGCTAAGAGACTCATGCTGGTGCATGTATCTTACATTAGAAAACATCTAAACACCAAACACAAAGTACCCCAGAAGCTCATGGAAGTCAAACATGTTAATAAACATCTGCCATGTCATTATGAATGACAAATTTCACAACTGCAAAAAAAATAACATTCTAATTATTTTAGGAAGATTCAATCTCATTTTTGATCATCAAAGAGCACTCTGTTGTTAGGTTTGTTTTGGGGTAGCCATTCTGATTTGTCTCAGGTATTGAGTCTTATTCACCAGCCTCAGCTGACAAGAATGCAAGAATCTAGCTTTAAGCATCTTGAACTTGGGTTTCTGAATTCATTGCATCAATTTCAAACTACCCAAGCTTACATCTAAAACTGTTTTACTACATTTAAAGGTCTCATATATACAGTACCTCATTTTAACAAGTCTCACATGTCAAATCCCAGCTCAAAATACTATAGACTCTTGATTCTGCCACACCTGGATGACCCCGGGTCTGTTTCAATGCCTGAGCTTTAAATGCAAATGTGCTGGATCTGCCGATACTGGGGCAGCAGAGATCATATATGGCTGGTCATGAAATAGAAAAAAAAAGAATTCAATTTCACACATGTGAACCAGCAGTGTTCTGTACTTATCCCCTCATGACATCCTGAGGGGCTGCAAACCTGAGTGATTAGAAAGATTAGAGAAGAATATCTGTGAAGTTTCACCTTAACAGCGTGACGCAACCCGATTTTCAAATCGGGTAAGATTTTAATACTCCTGTAGTCTAAGCCCAGCTTAAAGGGAGATAGAATGTCTGTACCAAAATCCAATGCAATGGCAATCCAAACGGTGAAATATTGGACTCTGGATCAAAGGGGTGACCAAGCACCAGATGGTCTTTAGTTTAAATTTAGCCACAGTGTTTTCTAATTGGAGGTTTACACTTCACTACATTACATTGGGGTGCACAAGAATGAACACAAATACAAGTACACATATACACAAATACAAGAGAATACTTCAGATGAGAAGAAAACTAACCAGAGTGGACGGCCAGCTGTGATCTCTCCTCTGTTTTCTTCGGTTTAACTGAACTAGGCTGGAAAGAGAAACACAGCTCTTTGTTACACATTGCTGCAACACAAAGGAAGACTCACCATCTGGCTTCGTATCTCAGTTTCATTGTCTCAACATTGTTGTCTCTTCCTCTTGTTTAAGAAAGCGTCTGAGACTACATCAAATAGAAAGGGCGAAATGGCAAAAAGAGACAGAGGGAGGAAAGAAAGGACAATAACAACAAGGCAAAGGCAGAAACAATTATGGAGAAAAACATGAAAGCACGAGAGGATTGTGGGGATAAGATGAGAAAGATAAAGAGTAAGACTATCTTTTTCTCTTTGTTCTGTCTCTATCTTTCTAATTCTCTCTTGTTGTCCCCTGCTCCCTAATAAAGTCATCTTTCTTCATTTAGCATGACTTATGCCTGCCTGGGTTTCCTTTAGATAAATAAGACTGGGCTACAACAAAGCCTGAAAATGTAAAGAAAACTTCTGTGGAAAGTAAAACATTCAGCGGCTATGTTCTCATTTACGACTGCTTCACTTTCTCCTTCAACCACAATCAAGAGGTTCGTAGGAAACACTGTCAGCATCACGAAATTGACGAGATTACATTTGAATTGTAAAGTCTTCCATACCTGTGGCTCCACTGATTATATTTAATGCTGTTTCCAATGCTTTGGCATTAAAAAAATAATAATAACACCAATAGCTATGTCAACAGTGGAGAAGAATTAGTCCTCACTTAACATGGCACCTGTGTTCAGTTCCTAGGGGAATTCTCCTGTTTTTGGCTGCAGCGATGTAATGGGTTGGTGGCTGTTAAGGGAGCACACATGTTTTTATTAGCCACTGCAGCTAGTTAGTCAGGATAACTGTGTAGTTAAAGTGTAGTACAAAAGGAGAAATTCAATGCAATGAAAGATAATACGTTAAGTTAAGAGCAAATACCGTGTTGTTCAATTCAGAGGTAACACAATTCCTCTAAGGGGATATTAGTTTAAAGTGTACAGCGTGAAAGACTATTCATAGCCACAAACAAAGCCACCCACATTATATCACTGTGCTGCCTACATTTCTGCCACATATCGGAAACAGGGAATCTGATGTGTAAAGCATGCTGATCAACACTTTGGTTTTGGGTTGTTTTTAGAGCCATTTGAATTGATCTGCAGTAATTTCCCAGTTCGGTTGAATGCGTTCTTGATGTTCAAGCAGGCTGACAACAACAGCATTTCCACATTCTCTCCTGGTAGTAGTTTGATCTTCCTGTTCCATGGATTTTTCTCTGTCAGTACTCTGAGTGTGTTACAACCTTTGTGCGTCCTTGCCAGGTGTGCGTCTGTGCTGTACATGTCCTGGCTGTAGCTATCTTCCGGGTGACCTGTTTGTGCAGGTCACTCTCTGAAAACTCAGCAGCATCCTGTCCAGCTGAAGGTGGATTGCCGCGCCGTTGGACTTCACCTCCGCTATATTACAAGCTCACACATTTGCTCACTGCAGCTGATCTTTTGTCATCCTTCTCCCTCAGGCGCCTGGCTGAGGTCGGAGGAGACGGTGGCCATGAAAACGAAGAGAGCCGACTTTGCTGCTGCCTTTCTGCGTGGCCGCATGGTGGTGGCAGGAGGGCTAGGTAACACTTGTTTAAAGACATTTCACTAGATAGATTCGGTACACCTTGGCTTCTATAGCCTGGCTGGATTGGATTTCATTATGGGACATTTTTCAACCAATGCCTCTGCATTCAGTTGGATACTCCTTCAACCGAAAGACACTTGTTGTAAACAAATTCAATTCCATGGTACTTAGCTGATGTGAAAGACTACGATGTTGTTGCTCAACACCACCCAAACATTTTTATTGGTCCATCAGATCTTTACATGATCAGTTCCCAGCAGAGCAACTCCAGATCAACTTTTCACCACAAACATTGCGTGGGCGGGGGGATGTTTGGGGCTAGCTTTCTTGCTAGTTCATATACACTAGTTTATATACACTTCTATATTCTTTAGGTCATGAGCCATCAGCTCTGGACACAGTGGAGGCCTTTCATCCTCAGAGGAAGAAATGGGAGAGGCTGGCACCCATGACTTTCCCCAGATGTTCCACCTCTTCCATCGTCATCAGAGACCGCCTCCTGGTGGTGGGAGGGGTCAACCAGGTACACCAGGCCCCAACATATAGTTAGTGTAAAGGTTGTACAGAGCTGAATTACAGTAATTTCGCAGCCAAAGGACCAAGACTTCTATTAGCAGATTCAGATCAATACATGTAAAAGTTTTTCCATAGAAATGTTTTCTGCATTATTTCTTTAGGTCTGTATTTATCTTATGTCGATGAATAATTCGAGACTGGAAAAGTAGACCACTCATTTAGCATTTTAAGCCCAGTTTGTGTTTTTCAAAAGGAACACTTCAGTTTAAATTAATTCACAAGTTTCCCATTTCAGATTTGACTTATTACCCTTAAAATAGCTTCAGATCCTAAAGAGGACCTATTTTTCTTTTATTTTTGCTCTTTCGTGTGTATGACGTTCGCTTGAAAATAACTAGTGTTACTTTTCTATTTTTATACCAGCCTACATCAACTCATGAGATGTTAGCTTTTCTGAACTCTACAGCAGGTGAAAACAGCAACAGCTGTGCCTCAGCTAAGGACCTAGGTTCTATTCTTGTAAACAGCAACAACAAATAAATAGCTTCTCCGTCAGAGCCGCACAAATGTAATTTTAAATGTGTTATGACTGGAGATCATAACACATTCGGGTTGTGATTTGTGAGACTTTGATTTGCATGATTCTGTAAACCCACATCAACGGTGGGAAGAGGGTATTGGACTTTACGCTAGCTAGCAGCCTGAGTGTGAGGGAGAGCTGCTGAGGCAAGGAGAGACGACGAGGACATGTGACCACAACTGCACAGAAAATAAAGAAAACCCAGGTAAGAGTGAGGGAGTGACAGGGAGACAGCTGAGTATATGAGATAGAAAGGGAGCGCTAGGTGATGTTAGCTTTTTAGCATTGTGTAGCAGAAGGCCTCACTATTCTCTGTTCATGAGACTGACATTAATCAGTTCAATTTCTCTTACCCTGGTTTGTAAACTTCTGGCTCACCTACATGTTATCTAGCATGTTACCTAGTTTCGTAAAGCTAGATTCAAATTACTTGTACATGTTAACTGACTGAAGTTTTACATCCCTTTGAAAGTATCCCAACCAGGACACTTAATATAACGTCATTTTTGTGTCAGTGTTACATCCAGTGTATCAATATTTCCATAAGTAATCGTCTGAAGCCTTTGATGGACGATCTTTTCTTTATTCCTTCCTCTTTCAGGTTCCCAGCTCTGCCCACGAGATCCTCTATATCAAAGAAGAAGAATATCTGTAGCCTGTAGTGGCTGACTACATCCAGATGAATGCAGCACATCAGTGACTCCACTTTCTCCTTTCTGAAGAGCCCTCCTGATTTAGACTGTAGTGCAATACTTAGGAAGCCTTGAAAACAGTGAGAAAGATAGGTGCAAGTCTGACTATCTCATGTAATGTGACGGAACACTGCCCCCTGCTGGGCTTGCCTGACACTGAGACCCACATGTTAGCACACATACTGTACTGTATGCCCACCGGAGGAGCTGGCTCTTTCTTTTTACCGAGTTGTTCCTCGACACTTTAAAGTATGTAATACTTCTGTATTGTACGTTGTAGTGCATACTGGGAGAAGGAACTATTTTGTAGCTATCATGTCCAGGGCTGTAGACAGATAATATATGGAAAACCTACATTTGTATTTCATGTTTGGTTTTGTGTCTTATTTTCTTTGCTTGCAAACAACTCAGCATCTGTAGATGTAGAGTGAATTCAACACAAGTCTTTTAACTTAGTTTGACACGACTGCAATAATTAGATATTATTTAATAGGGTTTAGGAAATGAAACTCTTTAATGTTGCGTTAGTCAATTGTTCTGTTATAGAATTTGCACTAAAGCAACTGGGGTTTATGCCGTTGACATTTTTCTAGTGGTGATGTGTAGTCGTAATTAAGAATACTGTAACATCTGTCACTCTGCTGTAATCGTTCACATTTGTGCTAATGCTCATAAATATGATGTAATAGATTACAGTGTATTAAATGATAATCACTAGACTGCTGTAGAAAAAGGATGAATTCTGTTTGACCGACCCACATGCTGATTGTACACATTTTATCCATGCGGATTTATGTCTTCTTTTGTGCAACATGTGCTGTGCAGTAATAGTCATCCCTTAATATTTCTCTCAGGCTGTGATCTAATCAACAAATTGATTTCTCTCTAAATATCTTGCTGAGTGGTGTTATGTTTGCTGTTCTTGTAGCTGATGCTGTCTTTGGCTCAGGCTGGTATGAAACAGATGAATAACCTGTAGACTTTTTCTTTTAAATCTGATAATTCATCTGCAACATTTCATTCTACAACATGCTCTTTCACCCATTCACGTCATGTATTATTGAGGACATGAAAAGTCATATTCAGTGAAATAAACTGAACCTCTAGTTTGTATTGCCTTTGTTTTCCACAAGATGGCAGTGGTTACACATACTATTTCAGTGTTAATTAATATACATTATATTAATATACTGTATATGCAGTCTATATGTGTTGTCTAAGTCAGTAGATAGATAATTAGAAATGAAAATCCTTGCATTTAAACCGTGTACTCTCTGAGCACTATTTTAGGAACACCTGAGGTACGTAGTGCAATCCAATATAACACATCTGCCATATGTTTTGTCAACCCCGTTTTGCAAGAAAAATAAATGCGGGAGCAAATTATTAGGAAGTATTAGAATCGGTTGACTGGCGATATTACAAGATAACAAAATACCAAGATGTGGAAAGACGGGAAGAATAATCAAGATTGTTATATTCAAAAACAAGCTGAAAGATTCCTCCAAGTACAGCACAATATACCATGACCTGGATGACTAAGAAGAACCTTCACAGATAATTCAAAGTTGTCTATTTATTTAGACACAGGCCAAAGCCAGGCCATTTATGGCTAAGTTTACTGGCAAAAATAGCTAGAAATAGTTTTTGTCTTGTTAACAGCAGGACCTGCAAGAATAAGGAAATGAAATGGTTCTATACCTCGAGCTAATTATGTAGCCGTAAGAGTATATATGGCTCAGCAAGGCTAGTATAGTAATGTTCATTTTGTAACAACGAGACATTTGTTGATGATCTGCTGTTAAAGACCTACTCTAGTTCTAGTTCAAATTAATGTGCAAGACAGTGGCTGATAGCACCATCTGTGTGTTAATGTTTCTGCTTCTGCATTCAATTTTGTGTGATTTTGTTTTGTTTTGGTTTAAATAAGCCTTTACCAAATTGATCTGCATTCAATGTCATACTATATATACTATATATTTAAAGGTGTGATAAAGGACATAAATGAATACCTAAAATAAGCAACAGTAGACTAAAATTGCTTCATATTCACATCTGAATGTACTTTGTAACAAACCCAAGTCCGATTTAAAGATATAGTTTATAATGCGCTTCTTTTACCTCGTGCAGCAGTTATCCAAGTAAATGATATGCAATTTTCAAATATGAAAAAATACACGAGAGTCTCTGTAAAAATGCTCTTCTCAGTCCAAATTCTGTTTTACAAATTCCAAACTTGTTTCATGTGATGTCATTTTTCGTGTCCTAAGAGATATCAGAGAAACACATCGTTAAAATCATTAACATTTACTCAGGTGAGATATATCAAGTTGTCAACCTTAGTGATACAAGTTACACACCTTAGTGTGTGTACATGCACTGTACATATAAAAAGGGACACAGCATATTTTTTAGGATGTAACAAAATCAAACAAAGATAAGTCATGTCAGGACATTTTTTTCAATAACATGACGAGTGCACACCCCTAAACTACTACTTAGTTTAAGCAGCCTTTAGTTAGTTCGCTTGTCAGCTTGACACATCTTAAACTCTTTGTAAAATTGTCTTTGTATTATAGTAACAACATGATGTTTTATGAAAAAATCCAATACCTCTGAACATAGCTTTGCTGTTCCGGAAGCTGATTTGTTTTTACACTGTGTATCTATAGATACTATCAGTTGTATTTGCTTAATCAGCCCTCCACACCATGAACGATTGGACTGGGGTTAACAGTGTAATAAAACAAATTAATCTGACTATTTTGGATAAACAGATACTGTATCTCGCCCTCTGAATGGCTGTAAATAATTGCTATAAACCTAGAACAAAACATAACCATACCACTTGCCGTGACTTTAATAAGAGTAATGTGACAAGCTGATCCCGGTAACGTGAAGGAGGCTTGATCTGATTAGCGAGTAAATATAATTGTCACACTGAAGAAAGCATTATTCCAGATTCCAGGTCTGCCTGTCCTTCATGCAACACATTATACATAGTAGGCTTATATAGCTCTGAGGAATTAAGGTTGTAAGTGATCTTAAGCAGTGGACGTCAGCCTGCTTAAAGCTACTCTCCCCTACTTTTGGAGCTTAAATGACAAAAGAATAAGGTCAACATTTATGAAGAAACCACACCCCTACGACTTCAGTAACCAATTACAAGGAAGGATTACTGGAAAACTAATACAGTCTCGTTTTTTTTGTCAAAGAAGAAATAGGACAGCATTCATCCAGTCACCAGATATATGTAACATTTTTTAATCTGAAAGTTACACTGTAAGCCATAGAGATAAGACATGGAGCAGTATGATCCCACACATTTGGCAACTGGTCTATGTGACTTCTTCAGCTATAAATAATCTTTGTTTCAGGTTAAGAACCCGATGACAGCACTGGAAAAAAAAGAAAGGAAAACTGTACCACGTAATGTCAATGAAGACAGAAATAACTAACTGAATGAAGACGTGTAGGCCTGGCTACATGTGGACATACAGTGTCTTAGGGGTGCTTCTAGTGGTTAATGATCCTCCATCCTCTCCTTCCTTTCAAACCAGGAAGTGACGTGAGAACCAAAGACAAAACAGCGCTGGGGCCCAGCAACGCCTCAGCAGAGTGGCAGCCCTTGGCAACACCGAGGCGGTCTGTGCCAGTTTTGGGCCACTTCGGTCCCTGGGCTTCTTTGAGCCCACAAGAANCCTTCCCTTAGCTCAGGATGAATGGTTGTCCCACTCACTCTTCGCCATACCCTCCAGCCTTCCTTTTCTGCACTCAGGGAACACACAGAAAACTGTAACACGCTTGAGACGGTGTTCTTCTAGTGGTGAGAATGATGTCACTGATATCATTTCATTCAGTTGGCTTAAAAGACATTCACAGTGCGTCACAACTTTTTGTTTTCCTTTAAGTGTTCACCATCATTTCTCTTGGTGATGGCGAGCTACTCAACAAGTTCATTTTCGACCTCTCAAATCCAATCAAAATTGCTTAAAAGATGTCAGGAAGAGCAAGAAATACATGTGTACAGACATTTTACACAAAAAAGAAAAAAATAAGTGAGATAAACTTATGTGGATGAAACAACTTAATGCAAATATCCCCCAAGCCATCTGTTGTTACCACTGATGGGGTCAGCCAAGCTGGCATTACCATTAGCAGGCTACACTGCTAGCATGGCTGCTGTCTAGAAACCACCAATAGCAATGAGCAATTAATTTGAACTGTGCCTTCTTCTTCAGTTTTATATTCAGGGGTTACTGGGGGTTATGTACTGGGTTGGATCCTTGGAAGCTTACATGTAAATTTGAGAGGACGACGACGACTGCATGTTTGATTCGCAAGACAATGCTTTGTCAAAATAAATAAGCTAAAAGTTTTGAATTCTCTGCAGCGTACATTCTTACAGCATAAATAGCTTAACTGAAAGCTGTATACTGATGCGTTTTTCATTTACACTTCTGTCTACTCGTGTCTCAGTAAATCAGGCATACAGGCAGTTCTGCCCAAGTTTTATCTGGTGACTTGGTTGCTGCTGTATGGTGTTTGTATGCCCACAATGACTAACCTGGCTACTGAGCAAATACCACTGTACTGTATCCGGTTTTCTGACTTGTTTTACTAGAATGTTATCAACTTAGATGTGGCATCATTCCAAGCTCTTACTTCCGAGGTAACTAGATGGCAGGATCTGTCTTTCATGCCTGGCTCAGCTGACTTCTATGAACTTCCAGGTTAAACTGAGATTCTCTACATACTAAAAGGAATACCAAACAACTGATCTACAGCAAGGCACACATCAAGAAGGATCTGGATTTGAATCCACAGGCCGACAGGGCCCTTTCTATGTGGAATTTGCATGTTCTCCCTGTGTCTGTGTGGGGTTTCTCCAGGTGTTTTATCCAAAGATATGCTTTTTAAGTTCATTGGTCATTCTGAATTGGTCGTAGGTGGGCATGTGAGTGTGAATGGTCATGTGTCTCTCTGTGTTAGCCCTGTAATGGACTGGTAACTTGTCCATGGTATACTCCACCTCTTGCCCACCAACAGCTGGGATAGACTCCAACCCAGCGACAAGTGGCAACAAAGAATTAATAACTGATATGCAACAATTTGTTATTTATTGCCCTAGATATAGTTTAAGCCGATTGGGATTTAATGCAAAATGTTACAGTAGTAATTGTGAGTGTAGTAACAGTCTCAACGGTCAGCGGACATAGTACATGCTGTAAACAAGACACAAAGCAATGATAGGACAAAAAGCCAGAGCATCCAAGAGATGACAGTGCTGATCAAATGCTGCGCCCTCCTTTATTATATGAGATAATGTTGACTCAGTGAGATCATAAAAGTGAAAGGCACAAAGAACCCAACTCAGAAATTCAAGGCACTTAGTAAAAACATACCAGGAATCATCAGAAAAAGGAAATTCAAGTTTAATTTTTAAGACAATATTGTAGATTTAAAATGACAACTATAGGTTAAGACCCACATACTGGGTACCACAATAGCTACTGTTACTAATACGTCTTGTAACCATTACTACTAAAACACTTAACTCGACTGGGGATCATAAGGTATAGATGGAAATTGGTTGTCCTGGCCTGGCTCTTGTAATGAATGAGCTCCGACCTTCAAAATGTCTGTTCCAGCAGGCGAGTACAACACCAATGTTTAAGGTAGGAAAATATTAATGTCAAACATAGAGGGAACTGTGTGATGATTAAAGAAGTCAGACAGACGGAAGCTCCACCGCAATAATCCTTGGTATAAATGGAAGAAAGGCGTTAGAGAGTGACAAGCAGCTGTATCCATTAATCATCTTGTGTACTGGTATGACTGAATTTGTGCGTACATGTGCGGGTGAAGAGTAACTTCTCGCAGGCAGCTCATGGTTCACCTATTAAACGAAACAGACATACTCATCTCATCATGGAGAAGAGACAAAAATAGTTTGAGGGGAGATAAGAGGGAAGTGGGACGTACCTTATCGTACAAACTATTACTCGAACCATTCTATCTCTGTCATTTCTGCATGCTGTTGCAAACCACAATTTCCCCATTGTGGGACAAATAAAGGTTTTCTTATTCTTATTATTCTTATTCAAAGGGCAAAAATGGACTGAAAAACAAGTGTGTGAATTTCTCTTTTGAACTGGTATACACTGATCTAATATAGTGTAGGTCTCCAAAACAGTTGTGACTCATCAGAGAATGGACATGGGCCTTCTGAGGGTGTCCTGTGGTGTCTGGCAACAGAATGTTGTTAGTGGGGGCCTTTGGGTCCTATGGGTTGAGGGGAGGGGCCTCTGTGGATCATCCCACAGATACTTGATCAGTTTGGGATCTAGTGAATTTGCTATGGGGTGGGGGTTCCTGGTCTGGTCTAGGTGGGTGCTACATGTCTAAGTAACAGTCACATGAATGCCAGGTCCAAAAGTTTCCCAGCAGAACAATGAATTGTCACATGAAGGTCAATGTTATCCACATCTCCGGTCAGTGATTTTAATGTTGTGGCTCATCGGTGTACACTGTATATACAGTATTATACACTTTTTCACTTAGGGGACATCTTGAATACAAGAATTTTACTTTGAACAGAGTATTTTTGTCTTAACATATTGGCAAAGAATTGGATTATTTCTTCACCACTGTCTTGCATGTTAATATAGTAATTATAGGGCTTTATTTTTTTTAGTGTCACAGTTCCCTCTAAATTTCTTTTGCCCTTTAGGCTATGTGCTTGAGCACATTCAATTTGGAATGAAACACTGGATGCTACAGCCTGAAATGTTTTTGCAGGTTTGCATCAATTTAGAAAGAACAGTTTGTAAGATATATAATCGTTTTAACAAACAGTGCTCAGACTGCAAAGTTTCAAACATGGCAACTTGTTTTCCTGAGCAGCTGTGTGTTGTTTCGGTGTCAGTTAATGTGCAAAAGTGTTCACACAACAATTTCCATTTAGTTGCGGGTGGGGTCGTCTGTCATTATGAGGTAACGGGAATAAAGTAGGTGCACACATAAAATAAAACAAACTAGATGGAGGTCAAATGTTCTGCAAATCTGTGGTAAGACTCAAAAACAGAAAGGTCAGGTTGCAGACACCGGTGAGGTGTAAATGGAAAAAATAATCTCTATAAAGATGTTAAAAATGTTTTTATTGTGTTTTTAAACTCCTACTGTGGGATAAATCACATGAGGTGAATGACAAGGGGATTTCAGCATTTAGCATGTACTTTGAGTCCATAGCCCTTACTCCCACTACCATCAATTCACTGCAGAAATCCACAGTGAGTCACCGCTCTGTGCAGTTTATTGTTACATTGCCCCGTGTGTGCGCCATCAAAGTCACACTAATGCGCACAGGTGTGTTGGAGATATCCAGAGCTGACATGTAGCAGCTAGAAATGCAGAGACATTAAAGTATCCAAGATGACTGAAATAGATCTGCAGCTTAAAAAAAGGAGCAGCTTAACAGATCATTACTGAGGAATGTTACCATATACAGTATACCTGCTGTATCATATTTGACACACAACTTTAAACAAGATAAAGATTGTGGCATAAACTGTAAGCTTGCTATTATCAGGCTGCCTTACAGAATGAATATATTTCCATGTGCCCTTTTCTGTCACGTCATTTTGGAGTGGCGTTTCCACACACCTTTTCTGAGACAAAGAATTCTTTCTGTTAAGGAGAAAGTCATGTACTTTTATTCTCCTCTAACCTGAATGGTTAAGCTGGTGTCACTAGTTCAGGCTAATAACCACCCCCTCATATGTCTATGCTGCTTTGCCGGGGCAAGTTAATGTGGAAAAAACACAGAGAGGAATAGAGTGACCATATAGAGGGGTCACAAACACGCAGTCAGTCTCACTTGAATGTAATCAACCCATTGTAGACTGAATGGTGTGTATGTTTTTGTCCATGTGAGAGTCATTTATACAGCCAAACCTGATCCTTAGCAGGAAGCAGAAAAAACCCCACAGATGAATTCAGCATTGATAAAGAGTAAGCAGTGAATAACCGTTACCATTTTTATTTACTTTATTGATCCCTCATGGGGCGGCACATGGTGGTTAGCACTGATGCCTCACAGCAGGAACGTTCTGGGTTTGAATCCAAGTCGACTGGTTCCTTTCTGTGTGGAGTTTGCATGTTCTCCCTGTGTCTGCGTGGGTTCTCTCCAGGTACTCCAGCTTCCTCCCACCATCCAAAGACATGCTGGTTAGGTTCATTGGTGATTCTAAATTGGCCGTAGATGTGAACGTGTGTGAATGGTTGTCTGTCTCTCTGTGTTAGCCCTGTGATAGACTGGAGACCTGTCCAGGGTGTACACTGCCTCTCGCCCGATGACAGCTGGGATTGGCTCCAGTCCCCTTACGACCCTCCAGAGGACAAGCGGTTACAGAAGATGAATGAATGAATGAATGAACGAATGAATGAATGATCCCTCATGGAAAATTCTTTCTCTGCATTTAACCCATTTGTTCACACACCAGTGTGCACCCTCTGAGCACTGGGCATTGAGTTGATTGGGTTTGGGTGCTTGCTCAAGGCACATCAGCCACACATAAAGCTGCTTCTCTGGCCTCTACTGGTTTCCCTGCAGTGCCTTTTAACTCAGATCAGTGAAACATGCACAGTGTGACAAATTGACCAACATTATAAAAGAGACATCTGTAGTACTGTTGATGTAGCTGAGTGAGTTTTATATGCGTGATAGTAATGTCAATTTCCCTGCAGGAACCTCCCAAAGGGATCAATAAAGTTGTCTATCTATCTATCTATCTATCTATCTATCTATCTATCTATCTATCTATCTATCTATCTATCTATCTATCTATCTATCTATCTAGTATCCCAAAGTAGATAGAGAGACAGAGACAGCAGCCTGTCACTGGATGAGCTTCTCTGTCTGACTATGGTGTCCTGTACAGGGTGGTAGACATTGTTCATAATGGACCGGATTTTGTTCAGGGTTCTTGCATCTGCCACCGATGTCAGGGACTCCAGCTCTGTCCATTCCACAGAGCACACTTTCTGTATCAGTTTGTCTAACCGCAAGGTGTCCTTCTTCTGAATGCTGCCTCCCCAGCACACCACAGCATAGAAGAGAGCACTGGCAAGAATAGTCTGGTAGAATATGTCCTGCAGCTTCTGGCAAATAAAATTCCGTTTGGAAATGGCAGCTACTAATGCTAACCAACACACTAAGGATTAGCCTGTGGTCAGAGATTAACGTTAGAAATACAGAAACTGTTTCACATCTGCAATGTTAAAAAATAACTTGACCATTTGGGTTTTCTCAGAAAACCCAGAGGTTGATACAGTCCGCTCATTTTCCATTCATGATCATTTTTACAGTCTGCACCACAAATTTCATCAAAGGTGTTTCAAATTAGGGTGGAAATACAGCTGCATATTGATGTAATGTAAGCATCTTGGAAACCAATAATTGCTAATAATTCAGTTATGTTTAGTTTAAGTGCATTTTTTTCCTTTTTTTAAAAAAAGAAAATAGAATGTATGTGTAAATGCAGTAGTAAAATTAGGATATTGATATACTTTAACAGGATTAAAAAAAAAAAAAGTTTCTTTAGCTGTCAGTCTAATTAATCACATGATGTAGTATCCACACATACCTGCCACTTGTGTAAATGCTGTATAGATCAGAAAACTTTTTGTATGGCGATTAATTGCCTAAAATTTAATTTTGAATAAACCATCTGGTCTTCTGTCCACAGCTGACTGCCTCACTGTAAACTTGTGTACTTCATAAAGACATTGCAGCCTAAACAGAACACATCTCCTTCCAGACCTTTTAATGTGACTCTTGTTGTGCAATCCACAAGCATAACTGCAGTGTGAGTAATATTGCCACAGAGTCCAAGGAAGTTGTAAGTTTTGTTTCACCCACTGTCTGGGTGAAAGTACCAAAACACATCTACCCACAGGCCATAATTTCCTGCAGCTTGCCCTACTCTCATTCCCCCATTTTAATTGAATGCATACGTTGTGTGCAAACAGGCTCAGTTCAGTGAGGTAGGGGGTGGATGGATTCTAGCTTTTGCCCACTGGGTTATGTTGGGGCTGCTGATGCTGAGCTGAGTGGCTGCTGTATAGCAACAGGCAAACAACACAACAAAGCTGCAGCTCCTCTAGGGACGTTGTTAGAGCATTTGCTCTCCCAGGAAGAGCAGGCTGAGGAAGGTAACACATAAAACACACACACACAGTTTGCATGTCATTAAAGAAGAGCTTTGCTATTGTAATATAACCAACATGCACATATGATAGTTAAAATGTATCACAGGATGTATTGAGTGTAATGATTCCAGTTTCCAGCCCACAGTAGTATCATAGTTCTCATCAAAAGAGGCAGCAAGCACATGTTAGCACATCTAACAAACTCTCTGTACTCTACCAGTTTAATAGCTACGTTTGAAGATGTAATGGAAAAACCAAACCAGAGCTAAAAGTAAAATGAATATTGGAAATAAATGTATATTGTAATTATATGTAAATTCTGCATGTAGGTTACTCTGCGATCCTATCCTTTAGTGATCAACGTGTCACTCAGTCAAGTCACTCTCTTTTATAGCTATTTTTTTACGTTTTTCTGTGTTTAGCTAAAACCAGTTAAGCCCTTTCCAATCATTTTGTTCAATGTGGCTGTTACAGAGTGGACATGTTGGTGTTAAACAAAAGTGGTCCCAGGACTGAGCTTTGGGGAACTCCACTGTTCGTTTTAAATCTGCTTTAACAGCAAGCTCATTACTGGTCAAATACATTATTTGAATCTTTTTCTTTTCTTTTCTTTTCTTTTGTTTTTGTTGTATTGTCTGTAAGTATTTTGCCATTTTGCATATTTAAAATTCGGATCCGTGCTCTTCAGGTCACACTGGTGATATTTCAAAACGTTCCCTTATGTAAGACTTATTTATTCTTCGCGTGGATCAGTAACTAAAATCCCCTCCAGTTTAGTTAGACTGTACAGACATGCGTGGGTGCACTGCACATTCATTCAGGAATCTAGGCCTATTGTTAAATTAAAACTTCTTTCTCGGCCCTCTGGCAGTAAATTAGTAGGCTTGTGGAGGAGACTGTCACCGCACGGGCACAAATTTCCACACTCACTGGGATGGAGGGGTGGGGGTGCTTGTGTGCAGTTGGAAGGAGAGGGGCCGGGTGGGAGGAGGAGGGCTGGAGGGCGTCCCTATCGTCAGCTCTCGAGTGTGGAGGGAGGGCCCGCCTTGTGGCTTCCTTGCCCCCTTGCACTGGACGGGTGTATTATAGATGCGCATCCAAGCAGCCGGGCGGCGGGGGCCACTGGACGGGTGCAATGTGACGGGGTCGGGAGAAATTGGGACGCAGCCTTTACCACGCGGGAGGGAGGGTTTAACCATTAACCACCATTATCCATTAAGGCAGCTGTGCAGAGCCGGTACCCTATACATAAAGGCGTGCGCACCGGCGTCCACGCCTCAGCCTGAGCGCGTTACCAAGAGGTGGAGGATACAGTGAGCCAGCCACACGGAGTCACTTGTGCTCACACTGATCATCACTCCGGTTTGTCCACTTGTTTCCCTCTGGACGGCTGACACTAACAGGTAACCACCCCGAGGAGCTTTTTCTCTGACTACTTGCTAAACATTTAAGACTTAATTTCACATGAGAGACAGACACGGTACTCCTTTATCTGACGGAATTAGTTATTTAGTGACTCGAATTGGAAATATCCAGCTTCAACCTCACTTACATGAACATGTGCATGTTATTGTCAAGAGTTATAGATCTCATGGAGTTCGTTTTTATGAATTGAATACTCGTGGTGATAGTGGCAGTGACATGGGCTCCAGCCCGGCGTTGGAACAGGGAGCCCTCTGCCCCTGTTTAAATGAGCAGTAGAATAGAATAGGAGGGCTCGTCTATTCAGCCCTGACCAGGGGAGCACTAATTTACGCCTTTGCCATGTTGGGTTCGGGTGGTATTGGTCCTGACTACTAAACAGAAGATTGTTTCAGCGGGGAAAGCCAAAGTCTGTGCGGATGTCGCAACACGCAGCCGGAGGAAAGCTGCGTCAGGTCAGCAACAATAAAACCGGAAGCTAATAAATGTGCCTTCAAAATAACACCTGCTATTTATTTATTTATTTTTTTGTATTCACAATTTGGGGCACAACTTCAACTTTGATCTGAATATATATTTATCCTTTTACAGCAGCTAGCGTCCAGACGATGTTTTCCATTTTAATATAAAGAAAATTAAAGAAGGGAAGAATGGGAAGAATGTGCTTTAGAAGTGCACTCTGTGACATGACTATGCAGATTCTGTCCTTCAACTTTAGACAGTTTTCCCTCGTGTGTGTCTTTATTCCATTGTTAGTGGGTAATGTATGTCCATTATGCAGCACCTGTTTCCTCTTAACAGTAAGCTTGCAAATTATTAGCCTTGTCTAGTCTATTTTGTAGAATAGGGACCTGATTCATATTTGCAGTTTATCTCCTAACTCGCAAATAAAGGCTCAAATTAGTCTTCCATGGCTGCATACAGTGGATTTGAACATCAAGTTTTATTCAAGCTGACTATAGGTTATGCTGTGTGTGGGGGGTGTTTATTTTGAAAGGAGCGACAAGAATAGTTGCGTTAGTGTTGCCGTGAAATTGACGGTACTGTGACCGTCCACTTCCAGAGGATGTACGCAGCACTTCTGTTAATGGTGAATATTTTTAGCCACCGGGAGGAAATTTGGCGCTGGATGAAATTGTTTTTTAAACTCACTGCTCTCCTCAACGCTACCATAATGACAGCGGAGAGAGCTGTCTGCTCATTTTGAATACTATTACAGTCTGTTACAAGGACTTATAGGGTATATGAGGTAGTGTGAAATTAGAAGGCCTATTAAAAGTAAGTCATTTTTATTATTATTATTGTTTATTGGGAATAGCACACAGACGTATATTTAATCCAGGATTTTCTTTTTTTTTCTTTTTTTATAAAAATATTAATTCTAATAAGCCAAGTTAAAATGTCTTATATTTTATTAGATTTTGCTATATTTTAAAAGCAGTAAAGATTCCAAAGATGGAAGCCTGAACACTACCATTCTTTTGACATAAATGTTTCCTTCCGGTATGTAGTTATAGATGGAAAGTTACATTTGCTTCTTATGTTATTATTAGGATTTTTATGTACAGCTAATTTCATCATAGCTGGTATCCGTGATCACTATTTATCTATGTCGTTTCATGTGAGACATTTATGAGTAAATAATTAATGACTTTGTTCTTTTCCCAGGTGACTGTCCACTCTGGTTGGAGGTACTTTTCCGCAGTTGGTAATTCAATCCTCATACTGCAGACCTTTAAATATCTCCTTTGAAAAATCTCCCAGCAGCCACGTGGTGTAAGGTGAGACATTCCGAGCCTCGTGCACTGACCAGTCTGATATGATCAGTGGACTGAGTATGACCAGCCTGTGCTTCAGTCTCGCTGTTGCAGACCTCTGATTTAGTTTATTTTTCTTTTACTCATTTTGAACTTGAAAGACTGTTTACAAGTGACTGGATGGGATTTCTGTGGTGAGCCCCAAATCCTGTTTTTTTTCTTCCTTTCTTTTCTGTTTTGAATCAGTATGTCTTCTTTTTTTTGCCGGCCTTCCCTGAGCACCTTGAAGTGAATGGAGAACATACTGGTTCAGCTCCCAAAGCACCGACAGGAACACGGGCTCTGCAGGTACACAGCTGCATGTGCCTTGCCGCAGGTTTTTTCCCACAGGGCAGTTTTCTCCTGGTCTTTAATAGCGACCCACACTCCCTGTCAGCCTCTTTAATGGGATAAATCAATTGGACTGATCAGGTTCAAAACCAGATCAGGTGGCCAGTTCCATTCAGACTCCCCCAAATTTGTTAGGCCAAGGCACGCTGACTTTTTCTTGTCAAGCCCACTGTCTTCTAAAGGCTTCCGCATGGTACTTTGGTCGAAAGAACAAGATAAACTCCCCGACATCGACATGTCCTCTGGGGCCATTGAGGTGAAGAAGGAGGGAGGCCCCCTGACCCCGGCCTTCGTCAACTCCAACTGTTCCATCCATCCGGTCATCCTTACCAAGGGCCCTGAGGAGGAGAGCCCAGGAACTGGTGGTGAGTTCGAGCTCACTGAGGTCACAACATTCACAGAGAGGGCTGGTGAGACTGGGGAGGATGAGGACAGGTCGGAGATTGTGGTGGCACTGGACTGTCGTGCCAATGCCAAAGGTCAGCGGGAAGAGGATGCTCTTCTAGAGAACGCAAGCCAGAGCAACGAGAGCGACGACACCAGCACTGACCAGAGCCCCGAACCGCCCGCGCCCCTCAAGGAGACCTCCTTCTCCATTGGTCTGCAGGTGGTTTTCCCCTTCCTGCTGGCCGGGTTTGGGACAGTGGCAGCGGGAATGGTGCTAGACATTGTTCAGGTGAGTGATGCTAATATTTCTTAAAGTGTAGCAAAAACCCATCATGTGTGAAAATATGCAGCATTCTTTGATGAGGGTGAATTCTTAATAGCAAATCAGAATGAACAACACACAGCAATTAATTCCTTATATGCCCTCTTGAAATGTTCTTGGCACCAAATGGTGTTCTGCTGTTGAACAAGCCTAAAACACATGTGTAGAAATTACAAATAGTTTTGTGTACTATGGACGATGGTAGAACAAGGAAAAAATGTTTCCAACCTACTTTTATCTTCAGACATGGATCTAGGTAGTAGACATTCCTTTTTTAGCAATCCAAACAACAACATTCAACAGCTGTGTTTCTGAGCAGAGTCACAGTCACACTATGGGCCGAGCTTGCCCCAAGACCAGTTGAATGAACTAGTTTAGCAAGGCCTGTTTTCCCTGCTATGTGTCAGTCGTTGTGCTGCTGGCCTTTCTGGTTGCCCATCTGCCTTTGGGAATGGGTGGATGTGGCAGCTGTTTGTTGTAGCGCAGTGCAGTGTGTAGCCAGGGAGCTTCTGGATTCTCTTTACATCCCACTAAAGAATATAACTCAACTTATTTGTTTTTCCTGTTGACTCACTGCTTGTGCTATCCTGCTCCGAGCATATCTAATTGTGCAAAATGCTGTCATCCTGACAGGTCATGTATTTCTTTTAAGTCAGCCTGTAGTGCAGATAAAGCTAGAGGTGTCTGGCTGCCATGAGACCAGTCCGGGCACATTCTGTACACAGATACTGATGCCAACATGGTGGACCCCAGAAACTCGACACACAGGGGAGGGGGAGAGGCAGGGGAATAAGTCTACTTTCTTAGAGCACCTCAAATGGCAGCACACTACAGCTGAGCTAGAGCAAGAGTGAAAACAAAGTGCATTGCGGCATCAAGGCCTCCATTACCGTGTGGTTAGGTATTCTCACTTAACCAGGAATGCAGAGGTTTAAGGTCAAAAAGTTTTCATGCTGCCTCTACTTAGGCACCATGCTGCTGCAGTTTCTCTAATTTCCAAAACACTCTGTGCACCATTCTTTCAGAGGTGAGACTGGGAAAGAACACACATAGGAGGTACGGGGCCTTATCATTCCTTTCTAGTCTGCCTCACATGTGCCTGTGGGCAAACCTGCAAGAAATGCTTCCAGAGATGGGAGGCAAGGCTTGTCTGAAACGACTGTTCCAGTGAGTTCGTCTTAGAATCTAGCAGGTCATCTTGCTGCCTAAATCTCCCCTCCGTGACACCGTGAAACGCTAACTCAGCTAATCCCCCCTTGTCCTTGCGGGAAGGTAATTGTCTAACTCTATCTCAGCCTCCCCCTCTATCTCTTCTCTCTCACACACTAGTTTGGTCAGACTGCACCAGTCACTTTGCTAAAAGCAAATTAGAACACTGTAAGATGCTAGAAACGTAATTTGTCCATCTAGTCCGAGTGTAGAAGTTTAGGCTAGTGTGACTTCGCTTTTTTTGTCTTTGGAAACGTGACATCTGTAATGTTGGTCACTTTGACTCCTTACAGCACACACAGAGCCTCTGGCATTGTTCCTGCACAAGGCTAATGCAGAAAAGACTTTCCAGGCTGGTATAGGAGAGTGAGACGTCTGCAGCAGTAGTTCTGTTTTGTGACTTGGCAGCAGAATGACCCAAAACTGTCAGTCCCTTGCTGCCAAAGCCGGGGACTGTGAGGGTGAGCGGCTCAGTTGGACTGAAGGTTACATGTGGTTTGTAAAGGTCATCTAGGGCTTCTTTGGAATGCCAGATTCAAAAGGCCAAATGAGTAACTTTCTGTCACAAAACCCTTGCAGTGTAAAGTCTTTTGGTCATCTGTGGAAAAAAAGCTTGCACAGTAATTATCATTTGCATTTGCGTGTGCATGTCTGCCTCAGAGTCTAGCCGTCTGTCCTGCTCTGTGGTGGTGCGGTCTGTGGACTTAAACCAAAAATAAAGAAAAGAACCAGGACACAGCTTCAGCCTCAAAAACAAACAGTCTAAAAATATAGGCACCAGTAAACAGGAAATTATTGTCAACACAAAGGTTTAACACCAGCCAAGCCCTCGCTACCCACCAGACACCATTTTGGTCCAACCACATCCACTTGCCTGGTTTTTACTGAGCAGCCACTGTAAAACCAGAACGTGGGCTTAATTCTCAAACTGAATCATCTTTCCAACTCCTGGTTTCATACCGTGGCTCTGCTGGACAAGTTCTAAACAACTTCTGATCATTTGCAACGCAGAGTGTTATGTCCTGATAGGCATTAACAACATACCAGCTTACAGGTATTAGAACCTCACAATACTTGGTTCGGATGTGAGTGATAGAGACTGAATGGATTATTTGGTTACAGCGCCTCTGTGTTTCTCCAAGTTTTTGCTAATCTTTCACTCTGTCAGGGATCCTCAGGAATCCTTGGAAAGTCCCAAGTTGCTTGTTTGCTTTTCCCCTTGGTCAGATAGTTAAGAGCTTTACCCTCTGTCTATCTTCATCTAGTCCAGGACATACACTATATTAGAACTTAGCTTAACGCTTGATCACACATTTTGCATACATGCAGGACAGCTTTGTGTCTAATTACTTTAACTTTTTTATATTTGTCCCACCTAAGACTAAAAACCAGTGAAATGTACTAAATTCTCTCTCTCTGTGTTGCACTGCTGATGTTCATCTTTCAGGTTCAGCACCAGTGAGCTCCTTAATTTTGACCACAGCTTTGTTTAGTTGGCACTACAATGTAATCATTGCATAAAACGCCGGACCCTATGCTGCAGCACCAGGAAAATGAAACAGATACCCCTTGATGTAGTTTCTGTGACACTGCTGGAGTTGCATTCATATTGCACGTCAGGGTCAACTTCCCACTCAGTACAGCAAGTACAGTGATCACAAATAATACGGGGCAACCTGACCCTTGTGGGCCTTGCATACCAGAGCTCCTATAGGTCTGTACACAGAGGTACTGGGGTTGTCCAGTGGAGTTCCTAGAACCGAGGAGGTGGCCATGAGGAGGGAGGGCTTGTTTGGCTCAGAGCCAGTGTTCCATGGAGACAACAACATATATCACCACAGGGGAGGCAAAGAGGGAGATAGACGAGTGAGACAGAAGTAGAAAAAGAGAGAGAGAGAGAGAGAGAGCTTGAAAACATGCGACTATGAAAGAAGAGAGGAGTGCTCATAGAGGTGCTCACAAGGCTGCTGGGTTGGCAGAGGGCAGTGAGCCAAGCTGAGAGACTGGCTGTTGGAAAAAAGAGCTCTATTGGACTGATGACAGCTAAGTGGACGATAAAGGGAGTTTCACCCACATTGGAAATTTGGTGCCACACCTACTGATATGACGCATTCAGTGAAGTGTACACGAGAGTCCCTATCAGTCGTGACCATCTGTTGAGAGAAACTCAGTGAAACATAGTCCTGCAGTATTTGTATGTCGCTCCATACGGTCTATTTTCTCCTTTTCTGTGTCAGCCTCTGTGAATATTGATTCAGCTTGTGGCAGACTGAACTGTAAGTGCTGGGTGCCTATGGGATCAGCTCCAAAGATAAGCACTTTTACTGGAGATAGATCGATGGCCTCAGCCTCAGCAATAGGCTGACAATACCACAAACCTGCCATCACTGCATGAAGTCTAATGGAGGCAGCGCTTCACCACAGTGACAAGTGCAGGGAGTCAGAGGGAACCCACCTCTTAAGAACTGGCCTGCATCCAGCATTGAGGGTGAGGCCTAATATCACCAGCTATAAATTTCATTAAAGGACAAATGCTGGATATGTATAGCTGGATATATATAGCTGAGCACATTCTCTTGCACAGTCTAAACATGATTTGTGATTCTCTCAAGCAAGCCCACTGCCATCCAAAGCTGTTCTTTAGATTTAGCTAGGCTAGTTCTGGGCTGACTTTGTTTCAGCAAACTCAATCTTCTTTATGTTGAGGTAGAGGCTGGGCAAGCAAGGCCACTCACTGGAATGATTGCCTAGATGCTGAATCACTCTGAGGCAGTATTGAAGCAGCAATAAACTGAATAAACACCATACTGGATTTAATGATCATTACTTTCACAATGGTACGCGGCGTCCATGTGTTCTTTGTACTGTTGCCATTACATTTCATTTCACTTCATTCATTCAGCAAGATAAATGTTAATCTTATTCAATTTCAGTTTATATGGGGAGGGGTCCTTCAGCATAATTTTCTTCCAATGCATGAGAAAAGCGCGTTCACATAAAAAAGAAAAAATAAGAAAATAGTGGGGCAGTCTTCAACCTCTTTTTCAGTTGACTCTGCAGTTTTATAGATAGCGCCAGGGATCTCATTCATTCTTTTTAGTCTTTTTTCAATCTTTCTCTTGATGCCATTTCATGTGTGTAACAAGATAGTATATTAGCAAAATGATGTTCTCATTCTTCTTAATCTCACTCTTATTGGATATGGAAAGACTAATTAGCGGGCACCAAAACAGACCTTTGGTTTGCTGAACAAATCAAATAGGTGCACAGCAATCTGAGGTCTGGAACCGGATTAGGACCTAAAGAAAACTGTAAAACAATACATGATGACATTACTTACACAACCTCCTCCTACAGAGAAGGCCATCTTCTTTTGTTCTGGAATACCATGCAGTATACAGTAAAATAAACACATCAAAAGGGATCAAATATACCACGTTAATAGGAAGATTTCAAGTAAAAACAATAATATCACAACCAATAGCGAACAGTATATCACAATGACTTAGTCCACCTGTGTTTAATCTGCAGAGGATGCAGGTGAAAGAGGGCAATTGTGAGGACAGGAGATTGGAAGCCAAAAGAGGAGGGTGATAAATCATTTCAGCATTAAGACCCACTGAGCTTTTGCTTGTTAAAGAACAGCTGGCATGATAGATAGTGTGGAAGGTCTGTAGGGACGGACTATCTTCTCCATCATACAGGCCCACAGAATCAATATTAAAGAACAAGGTCGCAGAGACCCAGAACATTCTGCTCCCAAATACAAGTGAATTCTGTCTGTATAGGTGACTGTGTCCTGTGAAATTGGTTTCAATATCCCAGTGTGTTTACTGTGTTGGTGTTGTGTTGCTGATATTACTCTGCGGTCATTGCAGCACTGGACGGTGTTTACGGAGGTGTCAGAGGTGTTCATCCTGGTTCCAGCACTGCTAGGCCTGAAAGGCAACTTGGAGATGACGCTGGCCTCCAGACTTTCTACAGCGGTAAGAAGACTGGGTGGGATTGCATTTGTGTTGGGGAGGTCTTACTTTTGGATGTGTTCACTTAAACTGACATTCTTTTGCCTTCAAATGTTACCCAATCTGTCTCATTGTCCGACCCTTTAAAGCTAGTTGTTCTTGGGGTCAGAGGTCATATTGGCTATATGATATGGGTTTCAGGCAAACTGATTGCAACATTCCTCATTCCTCTCACATTTCTACCGACCCTGCCCAGCCTGTTTATCTAAACACACAGGTTAGTTGGCTCCTTATGTCAACGGACAGAGGTTTTATAACTTTGTGTGAAGATGCTTCAAGCGTCCTCAAAGTCACAGAAAATAATGTGAACCAAATGTGGACCAGTAACTAAAATAGTGATCCTCCCAATCAATGATCAATGATCATGATCATGCAGCTAACAGACAATATGAGAATACACTGTATATAGCATAGAGAATAAACTACCATTAGTAAATTTAGATTCTACATGTATATATATATAACAATTGCCATTTGAATCTCCATTGAGATCTTGGCCATAATTGCTCTCTCTTAACTAACACCACCATTGTCCATTGTAAACACCAGGGGGGTCAATGGCCTGACGGCATTTCTAACCAGAGGTTACCAGCACACCCTACAGTTATTAACGCAAAAGAGATTTAGCCCAGTATTGCTCTTAAGCGCACCAATCCTCACATTCTTTCCACTGGCCTCTGGGAAACAGGTGACGAAGGAGCTGATTAGCATTGCAAGCAGTGGCCCACCCAGCATGTAGACATGCAGAATTAGTTTAAGAGTTTTTTTCAAGTCTTGAACCAAGCAAATGCATGCCTTTCATGCCACATGTTTGCATTTGTCCTGGAAAATTTCTATAATAAACAAATCTGTTTCAAGCATCAAGCTTGAACCAAACCAAATTTCGCTTGTCCTCTTGAGGGTTGTGGGACAGCAGGTTGCTAGTCTATCACAGGGCTAACACAGAGAGACAGACAACGATTCTCACTCACATCCACACCTACGGCCAAATTAGAATCACCAATTAACCTAGAAAGCAACCAGACTGAGGAACAACTGGAGGCTGTGAG
>JASGAT010396898.1:45163-69522 GCA_030220025.1 Chelon auratus
CTTTAACTCCACTTGCACACTACCTCAGTGGTACAGGACTGGACTAATCTCCAATTACTACAGTGCTTAATTGCTTAATGCTTAATTATATACTTCTTGCTATTTTTTTTGTACCATTCTTAGTTCATTTTATTTAGATTTAAACTTTTCTATTTTCTATTTCTGCTATGGCTTGAATCGGGACCAGAGAAACTAATGGGTTCCATCCCATGTACCAACATGTGTTGAATCCTTGAATCCTTGAATCCTTTGGACAGTAGGAGGAAGCCGGAGTACCCCGCAAACCCACACAGGCACAGGGAGAACAGGCCCCCGTTCTTGTTTAATTGCACAGGTGTTCATTTTCAGGGGTCAATTAAACTATTCAGTTAGTCTAATGAATGCGTCCTACCAGCTACATCAAAGCTTGAAATCAACAAATTAAGTGTTAACTGTGTGCCTGCTTATGTTACTTTAGGCTGCACTTTATCGTCTTCTGAAGGTAGAATATAACACTTTCATAATAAAAAGACCAAGCAGAACAGACTAGAAAAGTTAAATATTTATGAGACACCACTGAAGTTGATTTTTGGTTTTTACTTCCCAAAGGTCTGTGTAATGATTTGTTTAATTCTCTTGTGTTGTTTCCAAGTGAATATGGAGTGCAGAGCGTGATGGTAAATCAGTGTCAGGTTGGGAAGTTGATTCAACAATGTTTTTATCAGTGCTTCAACACTGATTGTACCATAAGTCAATATTTGTCGAGTAGCAGATTAGAAACAAATATCCATATGTGATTCGTTTTGGATACCCTTTTTTAAGGTCTATGTTTTAAAAAATTGCACAGAGATGTTGAATGACATGAAATAAGTGCCCGTATTCTTAGCTCAAGGTCGTGACTTTGCTTGTTATTGAGCCTAACTGATTATTTCTTTTTGGATCATCATACTGTATTTGGGGGGATTACTGGAACTTGGCAGTAGACCACTCTGAAATCAGATTACAGCAGTGACAGAAATCTACACATGCTCATGTATTAAATGTTTCAACATACCCTATAGTCACGTATGTTCAAGAAAAGAAAAAGAACATATTATAAATAAAAAGATTTAATGAAATGTACCTAATTAGAATATCATTCAGAATATTAGTCTGGGAACATATCATTTAGATTTTATTATGGGGTGTATTTCAACCAACACACAGAGAGAAAAATCCCTGTGCGTGTAATTGGACAATCCTACAATCAGTCAGAACAACAAAATATGTGACTTCAAGCCATTAAAGCATTCTTTATCGCTGTTAAATGTTCGTCACATCAATCATCACCAAGTAGGCCAGAGTCTGGTGCTTATCCTGAGACATTACTGTTGGCTCTGCTGGCTGGCCCCAGCGGGACCACGTTTCTTTCCACGCCACTGCTAATTATGAGCAGATTAGAACCACTGTAAATTTCCTAATGCGCTTATTACTGAAAAAATCATGTAATCCCTAGTACAGGCTGGCTGTAGGAGGTTTCAGTTCACATGACTGTTTCCTTTTTGATTTTTACCCTTTTTAACCTCTATGTCTTTTAAAATTGCACTGAGGTGTTGAATGACTGTTTCTCAGTTCTGTCTCATGCTTTTTCTTGTTATTGAGCCAACTGATTTTCAATTTAGATCCTCATATTTGGTCGATAACTGGAGCTTCACAGTAGGACACACTGAAATCAGATTACAACAGCTACAGAAGTCTACTCACTTTATGTGTATTAAATGTTTCAACATTCACACACTCCTGTCACGTATGTTCAGCACTTCATACAGCAGATTGTCTCCACAGCTCGTGCCTGAAAGTGAAGGCTGGTGTTATTCAAATGAAAAACAATGCAATGCTTTTGAGTCTCAGGGTATTTCAGCCTCTCATGCATCTTGTGCCATCTATAAAAAACTTTTACGACATCCCTGTGAGGATCCAGACACCGCTAATCCAGCCACCCACACACAAATTTCTGAAAAGTAGCATCATCATCATCATCATCACAGATCATCTCAAAATGAAGTCAGAGCTATGTTTCTATGAATATTTGAGAATCGTCTGTCTAATCAATCAATTTATATATTGCTCTAGATTCTGTGAGACCCTTCAAAAATCTCTATAAAAAACACTTTTATTGCATGAAACTAAGGTTCCTCGTCCTTAAAGGTTTTAAGGATAAAATATGTGTCGGTAAGCAGCTACGTCTATCGTTGCACAGGGAGTTCACGGTTGCTCAAGCACTCTGCGCAGATATTTGACCTTCTCTTATCTGTAAGCTTGAAGCCCTCTTATCATTATTTGTGGCAGACCCCTCTAAGTGCGCCACCTGTGCACACGCTTGCAGAGCAGGTTCTTGTGGTTGTATTTCTGAGCATCTGGCAGACACACAACTTGCACTGAAGTACAGGCCTGCACACATGATTATCATTTTAGTCAGGCTTGACGTGCTGCCAGATATATTAGATGGTGCTAGATTAAGTGTGTGAGGAAGAGAAACACGACACACATCAACACCACTGCGACTCTTAATTATTATTAAGCTCAGCTCTGTAGACATTTCAATTCAATTCAATTCAATTCAATTTTATTTATATAGCGTCAATAACAATACAAATCGTCTCAAGACGCTTTACAAAAACCCGGCCTGAAACCCCCAGAGCAAGCCTGAAGGCAACGGTGGCAAGGAAAAAAATGTCTGAAAAAAATTTCAGACATTTGAAACCCTTTTAAACCTGGCCTGTAATTCACAAAGTCACAGCCATATGCAGAGTTGTAATGCTTTTGGTTACAATTTTGAAGGAAAACGAAACTAACTTCCTGTTTCAGGATGTACATTATTCAGAAACACACCAGCTGTAATGATAATAAAGAAATGTGCTAATACATGCACAGCCATGAGTTGTTGTAGCTGCTGGATTAGCAAACATTTGCCTGCTTGCAAATGCATGAGGCACAGACAGGCTGTTTCAACCTTAAAATTCACTGGTGGTCATTTATATGACCAAGTCAAACATTTACTCAGCTTTTAACTCTATTTTGGTCTCTAGCATCTCTTCAGATGCTAGATGTGTAACAGTTTCCATTGCTAGTCTCTAACTATGAGACCAAGATCAAATTATCATTAAAATGTTAAAAAAAGGGAAAATATTAGGATTTTATAAACAGATTTAATGAAATGCACCATATTAAAATAGCCATACAGAGAGAGAAAAAACATCCTTCTGTAAATGGGTAGTCCTACAAATCAGAGCAACAGAATATTTAACTTTAAGATAGTCTCAACAAATGTCTTAATCGATGTTCAGTGTTCATGTTTTAAACTTATTTTGCTCTCATAATCTCCATCTTAACTTTTCAAATTAAAATGAGAAATTGTGTCACGCTACACAGAATGCATTGTTTTACTAAACAGGAAAATGCTTGTTCATGCTGAAAGCAGTGTCTTACGCACAGATTCTCCTTAAACTGGTTAATTAAACCCATGCATAAAGCGGATATTCTCACTAGCAGTTTTCATGTGTCCAGATGTCTCCCAGCCCTCTGCATATGTAAATGGCAGAGGGCTGAAAGGAAGAGGAGATTGTCTGTTTTTGTCCTCCCACACTGGATGGGCATTAGGATCATTGCTCTGGACACACAGTAGCCCACTGTAGCCACAACCACTTGACTCTTGAGACATCAGTGTGTGTGTGTTTGTGTGTGTGAAAGAGGAGAGATGAGATAAGTGGAGTCGGCCGCAGGGTGGGGGATCAGATCAGAGTGTCTTTGTCCAGAAAACTGATATCCTATTGTTCTGATGGAACCAAGAGGCAACACAATGTGTACATGTCATATATACAGCCACACACCCAGTAATGATAATAAGATGTGTGTTTTTATGTCTCTTTCAGGCTAATATTGGTCAAATGGACACAACCAAGGACATGTGGAAGATGATCATGGGGAACTTGGCCCTCATCCAGGTAAATGAAATACAATGATGTGCTCAGTTCCAGTTTCATGGTGCAGGTTTGACACTTGCATCCAAAAATAATCAGATGAGTTTACCTGCCTTTAGTTTAACAGTCAGATCAGTGGTGAAGTACCCTTTGAACGTATTGCTATAATATCTCACAAACACTCCTGCTTGCCGACTTTTACTTAAAGTAGCAGTACTGCAGTATACTTGTCTCTGTGTTTGATATATTTTATGTGAAGTTATTTTTAGTTAAACTTTTTAGTTATTTAATGATCAGGAAGAGATACGGTTGGCAGGTTGTAGTTGAGTTGAATGATCTGATGGAAAAAACTTCAGCCCAACCTTACCTTTTACAGTTGATTTATAACAAATTATATTTTGTTGCCCACTGGTTTCCATGTGAGGGGTCAAACCTCTTCCATTGCTATGGACTTTTTTTCCATAGCAATGTCCTGTGGTGTCTGGCAACAGAATGTTGTTAGTTAGGGGCCTTTGGGTCCTATGGGGATGGCTGTTGCCATCAAGGAGTGTCATTGCTATGGGGTGGGGGTGCCTGGTCTGGTCTAGATGGGTGCTACATGTCTAACTAACATCCACATGAATGCCAGGTCCAAAAGTTTTCCAGCAGAACATTGACTTGTCACGAGATGTTATTTACTTCTCCTGTCAGTGGTCATAATGTTATGCCTGATCAGTATATCTGGTGTCCAATGGAGTAGCAGTATAGGGTTGCAGGTACCTCCAAACAGAACAGAAGTATAGTAACTTAAACAGTAAATGTGCTTAGTAACTTGGAAGCTTTTACGTCAAATAACTCTGAGAACCTTTCTGTCTTTACTGCACTATATTTACTAAATTTAATGTTTCATTTCATTTTAGAATAGAATAGAATAGAATGTCTTTACTGTAATTGTAGTACAATGAAATTAAGGTGACCTGAGGTCCACCCTTAGGTGCAGTAAAATAAAATAAAAAAAAAAAATAAGGTAAGGAATGTAAGAAAACTAGAATTAAAAAAAATATATGTACAAAACTATAAGACAATAGACACTAACATGACATAACACTGTTATTGCAACATGAAGTTATTGCACTTGTTTGTGAGAAATTATTGCACATTACACATATGAAAGTTTTATAAATTGCACACATGTATTGCACATTACTATGGGGATTATTGTACATTCACTTTATTTCTTTAGTGCGATTATGGCTCTTGGATAGAAGCCATTCATCAGTCTGTTAGTACTGGCCTTCAGTGTTCTGTATCATTTACCAGATGGTAGCAGTTCAAAGACTGAGTGTCCAGGGTGGGTCCTTTAGTATCGCCTGGGCCTTCCTCAGGCAGCGGGAGTTGTATAGTTATTCTAATTCAGTCTTAGTTGTTTGGAAAATCACCAGCTGTCTTAATTCTTTTGACTTGATAATGGGAACTGTTGCATTTTTTTGTCAATTCAGGAATCAAGTTACTGTCAGACCTGGAAGCAGTTCTAAGTGCACTGTGAGGTGTGTACAGTAAACAAAGAGAGCAGTCATTAATGGGTATAACAATAACACACGTACAGGGGTTCCTGCTTAGACCTTCAGAGGTCACTGAGATGTCAATCAAGGCTGAAAAATCCCTTCTGAGGCAAAAGCAGGCACATAATGTACTTGCACTCTCCACAGCCAAGCAGGAACTCTCCTTTTCTTCTACTGATGATTATTTGCATTGCATTTCCTATACATACAGTATACAAGTGTATGAAGAATATTTCCTGAATGAGATGTTTGCCGTGTCCCCAGTGACAAACCAACTGGACATGATATATTTTTTGACCTCCTTAAGTGAATCTATCCAGTGGTCTCAGTGAGTCAGTCAGCTCTCCTGATGGGCTGCCATTTGATGTGGGCTTGTGGTTATGTAATGTTTGGTGAGTCTGTGGTTCCTGGAACACTTTAAACCAGTGCTGGCCGGGTGCTGACACAACCTACTAAATAGGGTCAACATGCACTCACACTGGGTCACATGGGTTCTGCACGAAGTGCTGTGTATTTTGGGACAATACACGTGTATAGTGTGTAGTATTACAGTCTGTATATGTGAAGTCCATGCTCAGATGTAACAGTAGAGTTTCATACTTCTGAGGTTAACGTGTTAGCTGTAATTGATAGCCGCACAAACCATTTTAATGTCTTTTCTCCGTGTGTGTGTCCAGGTTCAGGCCACGGTGGTAGGGTTCCTTGCCTCCATAGCTGCTGTGATCTTTGGCTGGATCCCAGAGGGTCACTTCAGGCTGGGCCACGCAGTGCTACTGTGCGCCTCCAGTGTCGCCACCGCCTTCATCGCTTCTCTGCTGCTAGGTAAAGCCACCAAATGGGAAGCAAGGGATATTCAAAGTGTAAACAGCTATTCATCAGGCATGTCGGGGTTTAAAGTAACTTGTGGTGCCAGGGCTAAATTTAGCAAGCCCGAGTTACATCTCTCAAAAGCTCATGTTTCAGCAGAATGGCATTTAAGCTTAAAGGCTGGTTACATTGAATGACATTCAGCTAGATAAATTACATAACCAGAATGGTAAGACATTGTTGTGAAGTTCAACACAAGTTGTTACGCTGACGTGGAGAACTGCCAAAAGCTAAATGTAACCAAGTGCGATGGAAACACTCATTGCAAATAAACACTTATATAGACCTGCATACACCATCTATATTCAAAATCAAACAAAAGCATCTCTATGTAAAGCGATGAGTAAACAGTAACCATTCAGAACTAATAGAATTTTTTTTCTGATATGAATTAAGTCTGTCTGTTCCAGGCTAATAGAAGTCTTTAAACAGATATTAGAAGTGTAATGTCCATCATCATAGTATATTCTGAAGCTAATATCTTGCATACTATTAAGAAATTAGATGTCTTTGAATTTTGGTCTTTAACCAAAGTGTTTGAAAATTTCTACCTGATGATAGTGGTAGATGAGAATTTAAAAGAATACAAAATTCATTCAAGTTCATCATGAGGATATTTCACCTAAAATGGATTAGGGTTTATTCTGTGGGTACCATGAATCTCGGTTCCAAATATATTTTACTTTCTATCCATCAGATAGAGAGCATAGTTCTATTTCACTAAAATACAACATCATATATAGGCAGATGGTGGCAGATGAAAAATCAGGAAGTATCTGTAGGATTTTTCCTCTGAGGTCAGTGAGCATCTGTAAAAAAAATGATTGGTGACATATTTCATCCTGGGGCAAAGTGGTGTTTAAAGTGACAGAAAGACACTAGAGCTGTGCTTCGAATATTTACTGTAAATGTGCATCACATGTGGCCTCGGATGTCTTTCAAGCTGTGACACCTCTGTCCTGAAACCCCCCAGGTCTCATCATGATCGGCGTGATTGTCGCGTCCAGAAAGGTCGGCATCAACCCTGACAACGTGGCAACGCCCATTGCTGCTAGCCTGGGAGACCTGATCACCCTCTCCCTGCTGGCAGGCATCTCAACAGGACTCTACAAGGAGCTAGGTAACATGAGTCTGATGTTTAAGCAGGCATTTAGCTCAGTATTTACCTGTACATGCTGATACATGTTAATGAAATTAATGTGGCTGAAGAACATATGAAGCACATAAAGCGTTTAAGGCAAATGTGTGACAAAATATAGCTGTGGCTTTATTCAGATGTAGGTACATGTGATTTATTCAAACTTGTAGTCCAGGGTCTTAGTAACAATTCAGTTATGAATTTACACCCAACTGAGTATACTTATACTTTTAAAAATTCCATTTTTTTTCAGTCTGTCATACTTCCCATTGATGTGGCTGTTGTGATTAAGTGGTTCATTTTAACTCATCTGTTTTTGAGTTTGACCTAAAGTAAACATAGGGCCTGTCCAGACCTTGCATTAAGATCCAGTCTGGTCCATCCAATCTCAAGTGACCAGCTTTAGGTCCGCGTGTTCAGACCTGGTATTAACATGCATCTCCAAATGCGTCTCCAGATCTGATCTCAGTTTTGCACTCTGTATGCAAGTAAACCCTGACATCATCTGGGGTGCAGTAGAATATTTTAACAGCTGCTGTCTCTAATGGATCTCTACCGCTGCTCCAGAACCAAGAACAGCGTTGTTTTATGAGCGTAGGTCATGACTTTGACACAAAACTCAGATTATAACTGCAGCCCTGGAAGTTTCCATATACACCATAATCGCAGGTAAATAAGGACAGCTGTGATTGAGGAAATATACTTAACCTCACACAGCTCCTCATACATCAACATGACCACATCAGTAATTAAAGCAGAATCGCACTCATGTACTCATTAAATTCTTACTTGATGAATGAAATACCTGTTAATGAACAGACATCACTTACGCTGCTTTTTCATTTTCAGGCAATCATTGACAATAGCAGCTGTGTGTTATTTTCTGAATGAATGAGGCAAAACACAGCTGATGCAGGAGCACCCCTGTCTTTAATGTGACTCGGGACTCTTTGCGTTCACACTAACAAAGGAATGCAGACACATGAGACCCAGACCACCTCCAAATGTGTCCAGAGATTGGATCTCTCAAATGTGATCTCAATGGGGGTGTTCCCACCTGTCTTTTATGTGACTGGCTAGCCCAGATTTGATCTTAATGGCCTAAAATGACCATTTTGCTAACTGCTTTAGAGAATTCTAACCATAGATACTTGCCTTCTGATCTGATCAGAACCAACATTATCCGTGGAACAATAATTCATAATAGAGTCATCATAGAGGCTCCAAAAGCCTTTATTACCTTTGAAGTTATAAAAGAGAGCAGCATGTGTAAAATGTGGCTCAGCGTCCGGCTGTGCACGGTAAATAAGGATGAAAGCCTCCCACGCCTAACCTCGCTGCGTTTTAGGGTGAGAAGCTCCGCAGCTATTTGGCTTTATTGTTAGTTCTGTGATGGTATCTTCACCAGTGACACACCCAGCTCCACCACACTCCCCACTGTTCCATCATGTCCACAGCACAGACTGAGAGAGACAGACAAACACTGTCACCCTTAGTGTGTAGTAATCCTGTTAGAGTCTACAAGCTTTATACTCGTACTCACTTTAAACGCCACAGTTGGTGCTATATTGAACTTGTTTGGGATGTTTTGACTCAGGCACACACAGACACAGCTGGTGTGTGGGTCTTGTAATTGGTCAGTCTACTTATATGTTGTGTTTGTGGTGGGTTGAAGTCTCCAGCAGTGTCAGTTGAGCTGTAACGCTGCCTCCCACAGGATAAACAAGGAAACTAATGGCAGACCTCACAAGCTTAAAAGTCATATACACCGATCAGCCACAACATTAAAACTGACAGGAGAATTAAATAACATTGTCCATCTTGTAACAATTCAATGTTCTGCTGGGAAACTTTTGGACCTGGCATTCATGTGGATGTTACTTAGACATGTAGCACCCACCTAGACCAGACCAGGCACCCCCACCCCATAGCAATGACACTCCTTGATGGCAGCAGCCATCCCCAGCAGGATGCAGCCTGATACAGGAACACACACACAAAACCAGTTTAGGAACAACTAAAAAAAACATGAAGAACAGCACAAGGTGTTGACCTGGCCTCTAAATTCACTAGATCCCAAACTGATCAAGTATCTGTGGGATGATCCACAGAGGCCCCTCCTCTCAACACATAGGACCCAAAGACCCCCACTAACAACATTCTGTTGCCAGACACCACAGGACACCCTCAGAAGGCCGGCCCATGTCCATTCTCTGATAAGTCACAACTGTTTTGGAGGCACAAGGGAGACCTACACAATATTAGGAAGGTGGTCATAATGTTAGTTCAAGCTCTATAACAAACTGCTATTACATTTAACGTTTAATAAATTTGATAGTGCTACACAGAATGATTCTATTGTTTTGTCTGTGATAAATAATCAGTAAACAAGTTACAAAATACTTTAAATGATAACGTAAAATATCAAATTAGCAATTACACCCAAACCATTGTACACAAATACTCATTTTAGGCAGTGATAAAATAATTATTTCAATTACTATCTTTACTAAAACAAGTTTTCCCAACACATGGCTTTTTAACTCCAGTTAGAAAATCATCCATAGATTTCTTAGAAGAACATCAATATCCTTCAGCATATGCTTGGTGAGTGAATCAATTTTTCATTCATTCATCTTCTGTAACCACTTATTCCTGTTAAGGGTCGCGGGGGTCTGCTGGAGCCTATCCCAGCTGTCATCAGGCGAGAGGCGGGGTACACCCTGGACAGGTCTCCAGTCTATCACAGGGCTAACACACAGAGACAGACAACCATTCACACTCACATTCACACCTACGTGAACCTAACCAGCATGTCTTTGGACGGTGGGAGGAAGCTGGAGTACCCGTAGAGAACCCACGCAGACACAGGGAGAACATGCAAACTCCACACAGAAAGGCCCAGTCGGCCCATGGATTCGAACCCGGGACCTTTTCGCTGTGAGGCATCAGTGCTAACCACCTCGTCACTGTGCCGCCCTAAATCAATTTTTTTCTCTTCTTATTTTCTTCCTATTTAGACTACAACGACTATGCCAACCCGCTGGTGTGCGCAGTGTTTGTGGCGATATGCCCCCTATGGGTGCTCATAGCCAGGAAGATCCCATCCACCAGAGAGGTCCTCTACTCCGGCTGGGAGCCTGTCATCATTGCTATGGCCATCAGCAGGTAGGGATCATTCTGATCGCTGCTATGACCATCAGCATTAGGGATCTATTAAATCAGCTCAGACAGACTGCATCCCAGTCTGCACAAGGCTCACTGAGGGAGGTGAGGTGCGAAAGCTAGCCCATGTGGTCTGATCCCACTGAAAACCCACAGTTTGCCATGGCTTGCATGACCAATTTTCACGTCTGAAAGCAAATACAAAATGCATGTGAGTGTCAGAATTGGACCATTGACAAATTGAAGAATGTGGCCTGCTCTAAAGGAATCAGGTTTTCTTTCAATGGGTCAATGGGATGACTTTAGGTTTCTCAAGTCAGTCAGTTACACCACCGACTTTGCCCTACCTGCCTACCTCAGGTCTAACAATGAGAGCTAGGAACACAGGAAACCTAAATAGAGGCCAGGGTCTAAGACTCGTAGTTAGACTTTGCAGGCCATGCAAAGATCACTCTGAGAGAGTCCAGCACATAATCGCAGGGTGTGAGATGCTAGCAGGCAGGGCATACATGGAACAACATAACCAAGTTGCTGACATAGTGTATAGAAATATTTGTGCAGAGTATGGACTGAGAGTCCCATGGTCAAATGGGAGATCCTTCTGAACGTGGTGGAGAATGGCAAACCTAGAACATGTGGGACTTTTGTATACAGGAGAGTAGCTTCAACAAATTCTAGGAACAACATCTGAGATCTCTTTCCAGAAGAGTGTAGTACTTGGAACAGCTAAGATCATATCCAGGGAATACACTAATAGAATCTATCAAGGCTATATTTGTATCTTGAGTTTGGAAAGCTGATGCAATCATCCTACACAGAACAGACACGCAGTATATACAAATGTGATATCAAACATAAAATGTGGTATCGTGAATACTGCACTTGAGATTCTGTTGTTAACAGCTGTTCAGGTCCAACTGATGGATCACGCCAGCTGGTTGCTTTAACAAATTCAATAATGTTTTCCACGTGGTAACAATGTTTTGACAGACTGTGGATAGAATGGAGGGTTGGGTATCCTTTTCTCCCCTTCTAACATTTTTATCTGTTTTTATTGAATCACTAAACACCGATCTCAGTTTATCTCTTCTCTGTCTTTCAGTGTTGGTGGCCTGATCCTTGACAAGACTGTCACCGACCCCAACTTTGCTGGTATGGCCGTCTTCACACCAGTTATTAACGGTGAGGAGTCATAAAACTAAACGGTAGTGCTTCGGGAGAAATGGGCGACCTTAGCAGCAGATTATGAGCAAGAGAAAGAAAATGTGTAATGGGAATAGCAACTGCTGATGTGCTATTTAGTGAAACAAGAAATCTGTGCTGGTATTTGAAGCTGTTTTAATTACAGTCAATGAGTCCAATTTGCAAAAAAACATCTGCCAGAGGTAGTGTCTGATGGCGATGGCATGCTGCTCCAAAACACCAGAACCAAAACTTGTGTGTGTTCATGTTTTCCATGTTTTCTCCCTGTATGTGTGCACCAGGCGTGGGAGGTAACCTGGTGGCAGTTCAGGCCAGTCGAATCTCCACCTATCTCCACATGAATGGTCTACCCATGGGGGACCCCAACCCCACCCCCAGGAAGTGCCCCACACCCTGCACCTCCTTCTTAAGCTCCAGTAAGTCACCGGGTAGCAGTGGAATTTTCCACTGTTTCTGTACACGCCTTATTTCATAAAAACAGATCTTTCCAGGTGTCCGAGGGTTTGGAGACAAAAAGCCACAAAGAGACACAAAACAACCACAGAGAGATTCAACAACAGTTTTAACCAGACAAAGCGGCACAAGCACTATAAGAAAAAAAAAAAATTAAAATACATGCAAAAGAACTACCGAGACCAGAAACAACTACATACAGACAAGCACAACTACAGAGCCACAAAAAGACACACAAGACCTACAAACAATGCAGTCTTTTTGATCTGTCTCTGGGTGTTTTTATCTGAGCTCATAGTAACATCTTAAATATTTCACTCCTCTCTCGCTCCCTCTCTTCCAGCTGTGAACTCTCGTTCAGCCCGTGTGCTCTTCCTCCTGGTTGCCCCGGGTCACCTCGTCTTCCTCTACACCATCAACTCCCTGAGGGGGGGACACACCACCCTGACACCCATCTTCATTAGCTTCTACCTGGCTGCTGCACTACTGCAGGTACACACGGCCTCAACACGTTTGTCACATTTGCTGCAGTGAAAGAAAAGAAAATGATCAAATAATATCTGTGAGTTAAATATAATATTAGATTAAAGCTATTCTCTAAGTAGAGCACGCCTAACTTTTTTCCCTGAACTCGGTCTATAAGGTTAGTAATTAGTGTTGGATTAACTCTATAAAATGGACTATGCTGAGCAAACTTTCCATCCACAGTCAGTGTTTGTTCCTTTCTGCTCCCTCCAGGTCATGATCCTCCTCTACCTGGCAGACTGGATGGTCCACTGGATGTGGGGCCGAGGCATGGACCCCGACAACTTCTCCATCCCGTACCTGACCGCCCTGGGTGACCTGCTGGGTACCGGCTTCCTCGCCCTCTGCTTCCACATGCGCTGGTTCATCGGAGACAGAGACAGTAACTTGGGCAACTAAACGCACGCACAGACACACGCACAAAATAGAAAACCTTCCACATACTGTACGCTCACATGCAGTGGCATAGAGTGATGAACGATCACCTGTATGCCGGGACACTATCTGAATGTGGACACTTAGAATAAAAGGGCTAATCTCCTGTAGAGTTCTGATTGGTGGTTTAGAATACGTAGCGTTTCATCTACAGGATATCAGGACACTGTTGCGCCACTGACACAGCAGCCGCCCAGAAATCCAGACTGTATCTTTGTTTCACCTATGGAACAACGGAAACCCACGTATCTCAACCTCAGCCACCCAACAAACCTCCAACTGTCATGGTTACAGCCCACAGACTCCACTACTCCTCCTATATTTTGCTTCATAACTGAATCCTGCTACTTTATTACGTTAAGATTGTTGGAAAATAATGCATTTGATATGAATCTATATCTGTTCTATGTGCACGGCCAGTCCTCATTATTTTCAATGGGGACCATAGCCCTCCTGTTTTTTAAAGATCAACTTTAACACTTGAAACCACAGTGACAAAAGAAAGCAAAGAATCTTTCCAGACAAGCCTAGAATGCTTAATCACCAAGTGCTTTGTCAAATATACGGAATAAATATCATATGAAGGCTAATTTCTGATTTAGTCGAATGCATAGGTGATTGCTTTGGCCTTGTGATGGTAGGAAACAGAGTTCGGAGGGTTTACTAGGGGACACAAACAAAACAGCAAAATCCTTTCTGGCGCCACTTCCGTGAGCAGGTGGCTTAATTTGTGTCTGGACAGAGACAGGAAGTTCAAGGCTGTAATTCCCACGATTGTTTTTCTATTATTATTTCATCAGCCACTACGAGAATAGACTTAACCTCTGAATCTGTTAGTGGTCCAGAATATCCTCATTAATTTCTGCTAATAAGGATTGTGTGTTCACTCAGCCCTTAGAGCCCTCTGCTCAAAGTTACTACTAGAGTTTTGGGCCAAATCTACTGAATACGGCAGTTATGAAATGTCTTCATCGAGCAAAAAAGCTGGCAAAGTCTACAAAACACTGGAAAATGTGGAATGGATGTGGAAAATGACAGAGCTGTTACTCACTGCTTGATGAGGTTAGGTAAGGTCTTATTTTGTTGTGGGCTGTTCCAGGTCAGAACAGCACCAGTCCCCTTGTCTGAAACCATCTGCCAGCTCTCGACCAGAGCAGGCTAGTTGTGTTTGTCGTTGTGTTTCCCAAGCTGGGCATACAGTAAGTGACAAGAGGCTCAACACTGGAACAAACCGACAGAGCTTAGCCAACTGAAAGTTGCCTCAGCCAGGATGTGCTCACTCAGGTTCAGCTGACAAAGTCTGACGCCAGATGAAAGATGACCTACTGGTGGATATTTGAATTCATTTATGCCATTTAGACCCCATTGGAGCACTGAATCCTTCCAGTTAATGACATACCAATGATGCTCATAGGACGTATTTCATGTATTTTAGCGCTGGGACTAATCTTTAAAGGAGGATTTAACAAAAGATCAGTAGAGTTCTTCAAGGTGTCCAAAGAGCCCAGTCACACCAGCACAAACAGAGACCTGGTACACACCAGATTAAAAGCATTAAGCTGTTTTTGGTGGCAGTCTAAAATAAAAAATAAAATCGTTATTTATTAGCAGTGTGGCACTACCCACTATAACTAACCCCTCTGTTGAAATGTAAACTGCTACAGAGCTGTTAGTAGACCGTTAGGAGAAAGAAATACATATGTTTGAGTCACGTGTGTAAAATGACAGTCCTGTTAGCCACCACAAGATGCCTAAGCTAAAGCTTGCTGTCAGTTAGCATGCCTCGTTAGCTGCAGAACTTTTCTGGTACTTACTAGCTGAAATGATACTCAATTCTAAGAAAGAAAATGGGGCAGTAAAAGCACAGAGCAAAGAAAAACAAATAGCGTGAGTGACTAGTACTAGCCTGTTTCTAGCTTGCTAACATACACACAGAGCTCGTGGGCATGATATAATGAGTAACACGTCAATTTTACTGCTAACCAGACCATATTGGCAATGATGACCCCACTCCACAGTGAACCTGTGGTAGATGATCTATTAGCATTGGAAATATGATTGCTTTGATTTAACTGTCAAACACACACACGCGCACACACACACATTCATTTTGCTGTCCCAGTTCCTGCTGTGACCGGGCACTGAGGCAGATTTTTATTAGTTTTGTTTATTCAAGTCTGTTGTGTTTTGTTTTGTTTTTCTCTCGTCACACATAAAAATGATAATAATAATAATAATAATAATAATCTATCTAATGAGTGAGGAACCTGACTTTTTGAAAGTTAATAACTGGATGATTAATTAAGGGGTAAATTTGTAGCGCTACTATTGGTGTAAATCCAAACCCACATAAATCTGCCTGTCTGCTATGAGGTGAAGCTGACTCTGTCTTTGAGGACGTTCAGGTGAGGAGGAGAATGAAAAAGTATGTCACGAGCCGTTTTGACAGACTGTACCAAGTACAGACGTTAACCTGGGAGAAACCTGCATGTGACTTATCAGCGCTTGTCTGTTTAAAAAGGGGGCCAAAGTGCATGTGCGGGGCACATAGTGTGAATGTGCAAAACTTGATTCTCTTACCTGTTTAAATCTTTTGTTTTGCTCCTACATTTTTTTTTTAATTAATTTAAAATTGTGATTTCATTTTAATATTCCTTTCCTCCCTCCCCTTATCTTCTTAACGCTTCACTATTATTGTTTTGTGTCATGAAACAACCACTCTAAACACGAGGCGACTCGTCTGCGCTGATCATGAAAAGCAAAGTACTGTAATCTGCAAAACGGCCACCAGAGGGCGACGCAGCGGTGATCTTAACTGGACAGCTTCTCTGCGTGTGTCCTCTCAATTCAGACTCACAAAACTCAACTGTGAGTGTCTAGTCTCGCTGTTTATTGTAAAAAAGAAGAAGCATTGATCTGTCCACTCCCAGTCTGTATCATCTCTTCTCTAACTGACCAGGTGCCAGCGTTCTGCCTCTATGTTAATGGAAAGTTGTGAATACTTCTATAAAGGGGCAAGTAATGCTTTGTCTATTTATTTTTAGAAGCACACAGAGCAAATTGTACATACTATATTTATTCTATATATAAGGTTGTTTATTTTGTCATTTCATTGTGGCTCTGTTTCTTTGTCACCATGTTGTTGTCAGTTTCCTCTTCTCCTTTTTTTTTTTTCTTTTTCTTTTGCAAAAGGCCAGTAAAGCTTTTTGGCGCTCTCCACGATAAAATGGTGGCGAGGCAATGGAGACTAGCACAGTGCCTAATACCTGACTTCACACACCTCACACATACAGTGTGCTGCAGTCTCACACAAGGAAAGCATACTTACTGTATAAGACATAGAAAGGCCTTAACCTATCAGAGCCAAGCTCGACTCAGAGTAACCAATCAGGAGCTGGGTTCGCCACAGAGTAGCTCTCTTTAATTAGCTTTGATTAATAAAAAAAAAATGTGCAGTATGTTGATTACGATGTGTAATGTAATAGTGACTTTATATGACATATGAGGGTGGAGAAGATGGCTTACAGCATCAGTTACAAGCTTTGGATCACATGATTCTGCAACAATGAGGATTTGAAAGCTGGAAACTTCAGCAGGCTGCTTTACATGGCACCTGGGTAGTCTGGAATCATATTAGAAGTAGCATTTAAACCCACAAATATACCCGTAAATCTAAAAAAATAAAAAGATTCCAGATGCTCCCTCACTGTATCTAACATAGCCAGCCTTTGAACCCTGTCACCCACCTACTGCCTTGTTAACCTCAGTGCTTCAAATCCTCGAGCCCCTGAACTCACAGGGAACCTTGCTGACCCTCAGGCTGACAACATCCACATCAAGATCAAGCCCTGGACTCTGAATGCCCACCGGTCTCTGTCGGCACTGATGCCTTTAAGGAAGAGTGGCCGTAAACACATATACAGTCTTTCCGGGTCTGAGGTCTTTGCATTCTCTGTGTGTTCTTCTTGTTAAAGCCCTCCTTCTGTGAGGCAGGAGGAAGGCTTTCTCCCTGCAGGACTTTGTACATTGCTGGAAATAAAGGACTATATTATTTCATACCATTCCTCTGTCGTAGTGTTGTTGTGTTTTTGTAAGGACTGACTGTACATATATTGGTTATCTGCCAAACATCCCTTTAATTTGGAGAACTAACATATGCAGCCTGACTATTTTTACAGTCACAGTAAAATATTGTTTTTTAAAAAATACAGAAACTGAATTAGCTGATTAGCTTCCAGAAATACACATCACTGAGTGGTGGGTTTTATTTCAATTGGATGAATTCACTGGATGTAGTTCATTCACACCGCGCGTCGGGTAATTCTGTGTAGACCTCAGTGATGGAACTCTGGCCTCGTGGTTAGAAAAGAAGATTTGCTACTTTGAAGTCACTGGTCTGTATCTCTGCATCCACAGCTGAAGTGCTATCTAAATCCCCAAACTGCTCGCCTAGGCGACAGGCGCCACATGCACAGCTGCCCACTGCTCCAAGTGTGCTCAGGACCGAGTGGACGAGTGGATGGGTTAAGTGCAGAGAACCGATTTGCTAATAATAAAGGACAACAACAAAAAAAAAAAAATGCCAGACTGCTCTCACCTCCCTGCCCTGACCTACCTGGTGAGAGCAGGGAGGTGAGAGCAGTCAGAAGCCCTACAGAGTGACAGGTTCAGAAAGGCGCCCGTCTCAGCAGCAATCCATATCAGCAGGTCGAATGTTTGGGTCGAATGACAAGTGTCATGTCTGTTACACGCCAGGCATCTGCAGTAAATATGGTGGTGACAGTATCATGCTGTTCTCAGCGACATGTAAAATGAAAAATGAGTTAGTGTAACCAAATCCATAAAGGTCCTTGAAGAAAACCTGGGAGATTTCAGTTTTTGATTTTAAATGGATTAGGAAAAATGTATTACTATGAGTTATTGAGTGCAGCTTATCAGGGAGATACCTGGTTTTTGCATTTAAAATGAATGACGTATGAAAACGCATTAACAGGAAGTGAAAGTTCACCCCATTTCTATTTTGCCAAAATGCCAGAACTTTACAGGAAAGCTCCTGTTTTCGTGATACTGATTAATATACTTCAATTGTTGATTTGATTTATTGTCACCTTGTAACAGGAGATCCACGATGTCACAATTTATGGGGGCATGTTTTTTTCAGATTGGAGAAATTGTTAAATTCTATACGCACAGTAATTGAAGTTTTAATTTGCAGATCAATATCCAAACAAATGGGTACAATAAAAATCATTTCAATTTAAATGGACAGAAAGTGAAACACTAGCAGACAGTTGAAATATAGTAAATATATTAATCTTTAAATACTGGGGATCTTACAAGGGTGCAAACAAACCAAGAAGAGGAGAGTAGTAGTAGTAGTAGTAGTAGTAGTAGTTGTAGAACAGTAGTATGTGATTTAACAGGAGATGAGCAGAGGGTTGGTGCTGCTGGTTTGACGTCCTCCTCCCTCTTTCTCCTCTCCTCTGTCTCTGAGGATCTCACTGGAGGAATCGAGGTGGACACAGAGGGCATCGGCCACCTGCAAGGCCTGGGATGGACCTGTTTAGGGTAAAGTGTCATGAAAAAGTTAGGCAATACCTACTCGGAAAACGTGAACTGAAAAGGCAGAGCAGAGCAAACGTACCGTCTCCACCCTTGCTGCACACGTCCAGAGTGTCCATCACCATCTTCCCCAAGACTCTGCGAGACACATTCTGGAGAAAAGGACATTGTAAGATGGCTGAAAATAAAATAAAGAGCATGATGGGCTAGTCTCCCATCATTTGTATAGTGTCAATGAAAAATATGTGCCATGAAGTATCGAGATCTTTGTCATTAAAGACCCCAAAACTCCATACATGCACTGAAGAGGTGTGCGTGAATGTGTGTGTGATCGTTTGTGCACATGTGAATACCTTGTTACGTAGCTGTAGCAGAAGCGTGAGGGAATCGGTGAGTTTGTCTTCCAACAGAGACAGATGTTTCTTTTCTTCCTCCGGCAGCCTTGTCCTGTGCTCCTCTTCCTCAGGCCTCTGGGGACCAGGAAGAGGAAAGGGAGAGTTCATTTCGTTTTATTTAACCCCGTACATGAAATACTTTGCAGAAATGTCCTCTTGATTATATGAGTAAACTACAGTGCTGGTTGAGGTCAGTTGTTTACACATAAAGTAATGCATCTAAAACATTAATGCATACATGGGTTACTGCACTGATTGTATCTGCATAGATGTTTCTAAATGTCTTAAATCTTTCATTGTCTCAGTTGTGGTGGATCAGCTGTGTCTCTGCACCGATGTTATTATTATTGTGGAACATTTTAGTCTACTATTTCCTTTTTCAAATTGTACTTTTTAAGTGTTGAGTCTGTTATTTTCCTCAATTATCATAATCATAATGTCCTCTACATTCTAACATGGTATTTAATCAAATAAATTTTGCTGCCCTAACTTAGTCTTTGTCAACTTGCTGCCCACACATGCTTGCACTGCAGAGTTCTAGCAAATGGAGGACTTGTTTGGGTTAAAGTCCTTCCAAATTGCAATGAAATTCATCTCTTTCCCTCACCTTCTCCTTATCTAAGCTTCTTCTTCCATCTGGCGGCTCTTGGTTTGGTTCCTTGTAGCTGCAGCGCCCCCTGCTGTCCTGAGAAGAACTCAAGAGGTTTCTGTCATGCATAGGACTCTGGGAGAAAAGATGAGGGACCACATGGTTCTTACACCTGGAAGAAGACATGGAAATGTGAAGGCCTCCGTACACTGTGAAGATTTGTGTTTATTTATTTATTTCTTTTTGTTACACTGACAGAATTGCTCATCCAAGACATATCTTTGGTGACCACAGCGAAACAAATTTGTTTGTTGCCTCTGAGGTCTGTGTGAAGATACAAACCAAGACTTCAGTAGTCCAAAGAGACCTCCCACATGTTTGTATGCACGTATGCATGCCTGTATGTGTGTATAGGTATGTATCATTATCTTTCTGAAGATCCATTCAATTCCAATGTAATGAGGACATTTTGTGTGGTATTCACATACAGATTTTAAGTTAGCACTGGAGTTTAGAGTGTTAAGACTGGGGGTTTAGCTTCCATGTGAGGCCACCATTTTGTTGTATGCATGTGGTTACACGTGGTTTTATTTTCACTTGCTGTTTTCTTTCATTTTGTGTCATTATTTGAGCTTTTAGTCTCTTTGGTTGGTTTAAAAAAAATAATAATAATCGGTTTGGGTTAAAATATACAGTTCCAGATATGGTGGCGGAAGAATGAAATATACTGCCAATTCAGTACAACATTTTCAAAGTTCTTCTGTTCTGCTGATTCATTAAATTGATTAATTTCCAAAAATGAGATTTAGTTTGTAAAATCTGCTACGCTAACTGTTTTGTTTTTCTCTATCACCAACTAATTTAATTGCCGCCGTTTTGAAACATAAAGAATACAAAAATGAGGAAAAAAAATAAGAAAAACATCAGGAATAATAATATATCTAACAATATTATTCCCATGCTGTAGCCAAATCATTTATATGGCTTTGATTTTCTACCCATGTGTCTCAGTAGTTGGTTTTACCCTGTAAATGTAGCTGTGTATTTAGATTTAACTGTGCAGTTAAAAAAATCTTTTCAACTATATTTCTCTGACAGTATATTTTAATATAGCGAAACAAATGCCCGGTGTTGATTTGGTGACAAACACCACGTTATCTGATGACTACACTCCCATTAAGAGTCACTCTGAGTCACCACTGTACATGTTGATGTGTGCAGATGAAACAAATACCATTTATGAGTGTTAGATGTTAGCTGACCCTTTGCTACAGCCATGCAGTCGGCCGACGTGCCTCTTCACCTCCATCGGGCAGCATTGTCCTTCCTCCATTACTCCCCTGTCCTCCTCCTCCTCTTCATCAGAAGCAGCTCTTCCCTCCACTGCCCTCTGTAGACACTCAGCGTCTGCAGACGGAGAGGCTGTATACTTTACTTCCCAAAGACAGCCTTGCACTTAAGACTCTGTACATGTATACCTGTGTGAGTTGCCCCCATGTGCAAACCATGTTGAATGAATAAAGTTCTATATTTCCTATAGACCATGTCACAGTTCCCCGGTGTTGACTTGACAGAACTCAACATTTTGTTCAACTTTAAAGGAGGAGTCAACTGCAAAAATGGAAATGTATCTAAGGAGGCCCAGACGAACATGCAAAATGGGAGCAAAATACTTTTCCAGTGTCTCACCTGTTTTGCTGCAGTTGTCTTCAGGGTGATTTTGCTGACTTGTAGGGTCAGAGCCACAGGTGCAGCAGGTTCTGACGGTGGTAAAGGTAGAGAACATACTTTAAATATGCTGCCAGCCATGTAATACTGTGGACAGAGGTGCCCTCTTTTGTACTGAATGTGATAAGTAGTTTTGCTTATTGGCTTGAACCTGTCTTTCTCTCACACACTTGAAACACTTGAAACAAACTTCAGCTTGAAACATTTTGTGTAAAAGCGAATGTATTCTATTTTATTTTTTTTGTCACCCTTAAGAACAATGATATTTTGTGCAACCTCTTGTCTCCCAAATCTCCAAAAAGGTGGAGAGGGTAAGGCGGCATGACCTCTACAGCCACAAGAAATACATTGTGCTCGAAAATAATCACAGTTATTCTTGAAGTGGGCTAGAGAGTCTCCAAAACCCCTGCAAAATATCATACTTGAGACTGGCATGCATATTTATCGCAGGCCCAAAATCTGAAAGATTTTAGGTCTGTGGATATCGCAACTGTGTATTATCTTGCTGATGACTGCCTTACTGGTCTGTGCACCATGGCAATAATCAGGCATAACAAAACATTACAGCAAGAAAAAAAAAGAAAAAAGAACCCAGTCTAGGCAAGCTGCTTTATTAGCAGTGGATGTTCGTTATTTTTTCTCATTGTGGCTCTGCTTTGGTTTCCACCTCTGGCCCACCTCCAGGGCTGAACAATGACACCACCTCAAGTTCCAAAAAACTGAACTCCCTCCAAAGACCACTTGATTCTGGATCCAAAAGTGAATCAATTACACATTAATATCCTCAGTTTTACAGCCACAGCCTGGAATAAGAAAGGTTCTATAGCTATCTATTTCTCCATTCATGACCTTATGAGGGTGGCACATTTAAATGATATCAACCTAAAGTTAGGCATATGAATACGGTCGGTAGCTGTATGACCCTCAGCTCCACTCACGGCCCATCTCTTGATCATTTTTGTAATACCCAAGAGCTAGGTGGAGGTACCACATCACAGATAATTCATTAATCTTTATATACAGTCGATGGCCTCCAGCTGCTACTTTGTCTATATGTTGTTTGAGACTTTATGAGGCCATGAAACATAAATTGTTGTTTTTCACTAAAAACAGTTGCATGCTGCTATTAGCCTCAGATGGAGGTTTGCAAAAGAGTCTGTTAATAATTGTTACATTGGCCTTGTCTTTAATCTAGATCAAGTTGTGTGCAACTTAACCTGAGGTCCTTTGTGCATTGAATTTCAAATCAGCAGAGCACCAAGGCAAATGATGTGTAAATTGATGCACCGACACACCCATGCACTGAATTCTTTAACTCACTCAGGACCATTCACTGGTATCGGTGTCTGTACCTGTACTGGTGCAGTTCATTCTCCAACTGGGTGATCCTGGACTGGAGCTGCGGCACGGACTGGGCCTGCTCCTGGATCAGCCGAACCCTCTGCAGCCCCAAGCTCAGAGCCTCCCTGGCCTCCTCCGCCCGCCTCCTGATGGAGATCAGCAATGATCACCATAATGCCATATCCAGTTAAACATCACCCAGTCAGTTATTAAAATAGAAGAAAGACTATGTTAGCGACTCCAACCTGATCTGAGCATTCTCCTTCCTCAGTGCAGACTCCACCCCCTGCAGCTTGCGCACCTCCTGGTACACCCAATGCAACTCGTCCTCCAGACGCTCATTGTATTTGATGGCCTCTTCCAGCTGCCCATCACGTGAGGAGCGGATTATCTTCAGCTCCCTTAGAAGGGGGTCTCTAATGTCCCGTTTCCTTGCCACCCTCCTCACTCTGTCTCCATCAGCAGCACTCTGTTGCCCTTTGATTCTGAGGGTTGGTACCAGTTTTCCCTGCCTGATGGTGATGGAAGATGTAGGAGTTGAAACAGTGGTTGAGTTGTGGCACGATGGAGAAAGGAGGGTACCGCTTCTCTCCCGTTGGAGTGCCACCTCCAGGGCCAGACAGCGGGCGTCACTCCCCTGCAGCGCTGAGCGGAGGTCCTCCACCAGCTCCCTCAGAGCTGCCGCCTCATCTGGAGAATAAGATAGAGAATGACACAGAAAGTGAGTGAAGTTAACTAATTTCAGATGTGCATAGACCACAATTTCTTACTTGAAAACATGAAAAAAGACTTAAAGAGAGAGAAATGTATACAGAAATGTATACTTTATACTTATAAATACTTATATAATTATAGAGGAAACCATATTCATCTACAATCAACTTAGTTAAATTGTCTTTTCAAAAGATGTCTCATGTGCAAAACATATAGTGAGTTCATAAAATGACATGCAGTAACTGACAATAACAAATACTTTATTTGAGAAGTTCCATTTTATGCTATATTATTGTCCTATTCTGTTAACAAATATGTGACAGATATACATAGAGTACTCACTAATGATTAAAGCAAGTAATCAGGCGCGTGCACAAGGCAATGTTTTGGTTGGAGTTCCTTGCCATGTTTTACATACTTATACACTACCTGGCCAAAAAAAAGTCGCCACCAAAACAAAAACGTGGCACACTCATTGGACCGCTTTTAGCTTTGATTACAGCACACATTCACTGTGACATTGTTTCAATAAGCTTGTGCAATGTCACCAGATTTATTTCCATCCAGTGTTGCGTTCATTTTTCACCAATATCTTGTATTGATGATGGGAGAGTCTGACCACTGCACAAAGCCTTCTCCATCACATCCCAAAGATTCTCAGTGGGGTTAAGGTCTGGACTCTGTGGTGGACAATCCATGTGTGAAAATGATGTCTCATGCTCCCTGAACCACTCTTTGACAATCTGAGCCCCATGAATCCTGACA
>JASGAT010396899.1:0-17520 GCA_030220025.1 Chelon auratus
TGGAGTCAGGGGGGAGGTTGGAGGGGATACACCGTTCTACAGTATTTTGAAAGTGATTGCAGTACCAGTTTTGGCCACAATCCTACATACGGTTCCTTTAACTTTAGACATAGGAGCTCAGTGTGGGTGTCTGCAGCCACCGCCATCTTTGTAATACCTGACTAGACTGATCTCTCGGCTAATTCAAAAATGGGCACAGAGGCGGAGCGTTCGTAGAGTTTGTAGAGCTGAGGTCGGCACACGGCTAAGGCTTTCCTCAATACCAAGGACGCAAAGTTTGACTTGTTGTAGATCAAACCTGACGAGCTCAACTCTGAAGCACAAACGGACGGGAGGATGCAGTCGAGGTGCACAGAGGAGGAAAAGAAACTGCAGAAAGGTCAACACTCCAGCAGCACTTGTAGTATAAGGAACAACTTCATTAGACCGACGTGTTTCGGGCTTGTGGCCTTCATCAGGGTCATACTGTAACTGGACCCTCAGCGTACTTGATGGCGCACGCAAAATGCATTTTGGGATACGTGGTTGTCTCAAGTCCCCGTAAGATGCCTCTGCCAAACTAGAGCTAGTTCACCCAGCTCCACTGTCTGTACGACTGCAGCACATCATACACACTCACTTGCCAGTTCATTAGGTACACTAGTTAGAACAAATGTAAATGGGCCTCTTTCTTTTTTATACATAGCGCCTTTATACCTATTGGTCTTAGATTTCTACCTGCTCAAAGCGCTTTACAGTCACGAGTCACGCTGACACAAGCACTCACACATTCACACACAACTGTGGGGTTCAGTGTTTTGCTCAAGGACACTTTGACGCGTGGCACATTACGAGGGATCGAACCGCTAACCCTCCCAGTGGTATTGTAAGAGAACAGTCCTGCTTCCCCCTTCACGACTGTTATAATTTCATTGCCTGTCCTCTGGAGGGTCACGGGGGTCTGCTGTTGCCTATCCCAGCTGTCATCGGGGCGAGAGGCAGGGTTCACCCTGGACAGGTCGCCAGTGCATCGCAGGGCAAACACAGAGAGACAGACAACCATTCACACTCACACCTACGGCCAATTTAGAATCACCAATGATCCTAACCAGCATGTCTTTGGACGGTGGGAGGAAGCTGGAGAACCTGGAGAGAACCCACGCAGACACAGGGAGAACATGCAAACTCCACACAGAAAAGAAAGGCCCCTGTCGGCCGATGGAGACTGTCGTAATATTTAGTTTACGTAGAAACAGTTTCATAAAGGTGTATTCAACTGTATGATCTATTTGGATGAGGCAGAAGGTGTTATTTGGCGTACCACACTAACTAAAATGGGTCAAAATAATAGAATCAGGACGACACATTACGACTCAACAGTACTACAAACTACAGCCTCCAAAATGAAACCACAGCTGAGTCAACAGCTCTCTCTGTTAATTTAAACTGATGCTTTTATTGACGGGTGTAAACGAGGTTAAACTGAGCTACTGTAGTTTACTAGTGGTTTGACATTTCTTCACAGCTGATTAAAGCTATAGAGCTGTTGCCAAGCTGTGGCTGAGGCAGCATAACTGGCTTGTGCAAAGTCACATCAGCTCAAAAAATACACAATACAAAGGGAAAAGTGGTTCAGAAAAACAAGCAGTCAATTGCTTCACAGTCCTCATCACCCCTGCTGTCACAGTAATAACTTTAATAAATTTAATGGTGGATTTGAAGGGAGATGTGCATGTACTTTAATATTCCCAGATACTGCTAACTCATAAAATCTACTAAACACCTGGCATTTCCTCCAACATGATGTCAGATTAACAATAAAGTTTATTGTTAGCTTTGCAGGATCTTTGAGCATTAGCTAAACCACTAACTGTTTTCTGCTTTAATTAAAGCCGGTTTCGGGGGCGTCGTTATTAGCACACTAAACTACAACTATAACACGTGTAGTTAACCTTTAAGGAGCAAATGTGAGCTAGCTAAATGAGGTTTCACCTGAAAGCTGCGCTTCATCCTCATTGGCTAATTTAGCTTAAGCTAGCAAGCGCGTTGCTCTCAGCCTCGCTTTTTCGTTTCTTTTTTATTTTAAACATGTTCATAACCGCAGCAAACCTTCACGTTAGTTCCTGTTATTTTATTTAAACCGCCAGTACTCACTTTTGTGGTGTCGGTCGCCTGCTCGAACCCAGATGTTTGACTCAAGATGCGTAACTGAAACAACTCCGGTGTCCCAGCTCTGAACGGTGAACAAACACTGACCGAGTTGCGTTCACGACCACTACTGCTAAATCTCTGCCGCTGCGTGTGGCGCCCGGTGCGTGTACAGAACAGGCGAGGCGATCTTTACACGCTTAGAGTAATTAGTTCTGCCAGACATTAAATATTTGTCTTTGGAATAAACGCCGCCAGCCATTATCTTATATCTTAATAGCCAAATGAGTGGTTGATTGGTTTCCTACTAACCTACCTGTTATTCGTTTTATCTCGGCTGAATGGCTGCAAAGTATCTGTAAATAAATTTTACTTATTTAGTTATTAACGAAACATCACCATTTATTTATTTATTTATTTTATCTGACACAAATAATAAACCTGCGCGCAGACTTTCCACAAGTTCATTGCCCCCCTTCAATTTTTTTTTTTTTTTACAGTTTTTCCAGACAAACCCTGAATGCACCTTAACTCCAGGTTAATTCCAGGCGAACTGAATCAGAATCAGCTTTAATGGCCAAGTATGTACACATACAAGGAATTTGACTCAAGCAACTTTTTCTCTCTAGTACAGAAGCAACTTAAATAAGTGAAATAAAATAAAATAAAATAAAATAAATCTCAATCTGTACACATAAAATATAGGATAATATATACACCAAACCAGGGTTATAGTACAGTGAGTATATACAACAGTGCAGAGTTATTGATTATTGTTCATGTGGATGGTCTCACACTCTGTGACTGCTCAGAGTTCATCAGAGCGACAGCCCGGGGGAAGAAACTGTCCTTGTGCTCTGTAACGCCGGCCTGAGAGGAGGAGTCTAAACAGGTTGTGACCAGGGTGTGAGGGGTCTGTGGTGATTTTCCTGGCCCGCTTCCCGACCCGGGACCGGTACAGGTCCTGGATGGAGGGAAGGTCGGTACCAGTGATCCTCTCCTTTTGGTTTGCACAAATTTAAATATTGTCAGCAGTTAATTTAGTTGTATATTATGCATCCTCCTTAAAAAAGCAGAGGTGCAACATCAGCATCTGGGTTGTGACAAATAATCTGCAATCTAGAAAGAAGCTGCAGTGAAGGATTAATGCCAGTTTAATACATTTTGATTCATTTTCATTTTTTTTTTTAATTATTATTATTTGCTTCAGTCTACTACAGGCATGTGTGTGAGGATATTATTGTTCGGGGATTGTTCAGTGCTGGGCAACAAAATCCTTTTATGTACATCACGCCGCAAGGGGCATGTCTGGTTGGTCCCAGCTTCATTTTACTGTTGAACAATAAGTCTAAACACACAGCCACAAGAAGAACAAAGAGTCCTTCATTAGATGAGCTGACTTAGACAGAAGATGCTTAGACAGACTGAATACACAGAAGACACTTGACTTCAGTATCCTGGACAAATCTTCTTGTCAAGTATCTAGAAAAGTATCTTGAATACTGTCTTATTCATACTTCGACGACTAAAAGAGGAAAAACACATCAACGGTAGCAGCTCTGAAAATGTTTTCTTTCTCATTCACCTTTTATTTTCGCTTATTTTCCATATTTTCCCAATTACAGCCGTTTAAACGTTTCTCAACAGAGCTCTCTGTGTTAAAATGTATATAATACACAATAAACACACAGTATATAACATAAAACTAGCACAAAACTGACTATAGCACCTTCACTCCGACTCAGTTTCTCCTCTGTGTTTCGAGGCGGTGAGTCCTTAAAGTTCAGTCACCTCAAACATTTCAGAATAAGAATATCGCAGGTCGGTGTGTGTGCAAATACGACCACGGTTGTGTAAAATGCGGCCCAGTGTTTGCCCCGTTTAGACTTAGCCAAGGCCAGCCGTGCCACGTTTGAGGAATCCAGTCAAAACAGGGCCGGGGGCTGAGTTGATATGGCAACAGCAGATTCACCAGGCCGCTGTCTGTCTGTTGCTGTGGAGTAATCCGGGTCCGGCTCCCTGGAGAACACTTTGTGAATGGACCAGAACGTGTTGTTGTTCACCGAAACATTTTTACAGATAAAACAGTTTGTTAAGCTCGTGGGTGGGTCAGACTTGGGACATTTTTGTGTATTAAGGGAGCCAACAATCAGGTTACACACACCTTCAATAAATATTGGTCTAAGAATAATGGTATGGCCATTGTGTGCATTGTGCATGGCGCTTTGATGCAAACTATAGCCTGCATAGTTTCTGCATTTAGTCCAGATTGTATATGACTTGATGATTTCACTCTTAATCTGAGAATAGAAATCAGAATTAGTTTTCATTTTATGTATGTCCTGCTCCCAATATAGTTTCAAGGGAAACATTAAGCTATTAAAATGGATTTTTAAACCATGCTGGGACAAAGTTTTTGGAGAAATTTCCTCTACAAAAAAAAAAAATAACTGTTTGGCCACATTGACCATGGTTATGTCTGGAGACCGTCCCAGCTGTGAAGCATGGGGGTGGCAGCATCACGTTGTTGCGGCCACATGTCAAAAAAAAAAAACGAGGCCAGTATAAGGTATGACGTTTATGTGGATATATTGAAACAACAATTTCAGCCAGGAAGTTAAAAGTTCAGTCGTAAATTGGTCTAGACACAGCCCAGGGCATGCTTCCATAGTTGCGGCAAAAATGACGAGGTACTTTAGTGGCCGTCACAAAGCCCTGACCTCGGTCTAAAATGCGTGAGCAAGCAAAGACGCCTACAAACCTCAATTATTTAACACCAGTTCAAACAGGAGGAACTGGTTTGACCCAAGTTAAACAAAGCCACCGCTGTGAAATATTAAAGTGTACGGAAACGTTTAACCCACTGGAAATGTGTTGGGGAAAAAAACATAAAAGATGGAAAATTGTCCTATCTACTTTTGTTCTGAGATTTCAAGTAGTGATCCTAACTGACCTGAATGTTTATTTACTGGGATTAAACGTCAGGAAGTGAAGAAACTTAGTATATACATCTATTTGTCTAAGGTGAACTTCTGACTTCATCTGTATCTGACATCTGTAAGTTCACAGCAGATAAAAAACCCACACAATCTATCACATAATATAAAAACTGAACAATTATTTTTTTATACAGTAATTTTAATATAATACAATCTACCTTAGTCACCTTCAATATGCTGAATGTATATTTTTTCTGTCTTCACTGTTTAGTCGTGATTGCTCTAGTGCTTTCAGGCAGGTTTCAGCATCTTGAGACATTCTGGATTTGGTTATTGACTCTATATAAACTAAATTTAGTTGAACCACACGTGTATCGAATTATAGAAATGGTGACCCACTCCTTATCTCTCTAGCGCCATCTACCGGCAAATTGTGTAAAGTCAAAATTACACTTCACCTCATATCAGGGCTTCGCTGTTTACACTTCATTATAATGCTAATACTTTGACATGAGTCTGGCTTTTCAAATTGTTTGAGGTTACTTAAAAATCAGCCTGGGACAAATCTGAGCAACTAAAGAATCATGTCATTACATTGATCCCTTATAAGCTACCTAATGTACACTGGGAAGAAATTCAGTGGCCAGACACCAACTACTTCCACTTGTAACATCTGTTTCCCTATATAACAGACAAATCAGTCAGAAAGCCACTTTAAAAATCCCAAATAACTAAATCATTTCTCACTAAACAGATGGAAATATGCATCCCAAATTGAAGATTTCAGTTTCTCCTTGTTCATTTACTTTTTTGTTAATAATAAAAGTGTCAACAGTTTGCTGGACTCAGAGAGAATTGAACTGAGGAAAGCACCAGGACGAGTGTATACAAGTTTAATATGTTGAAAAAGCTTTACTACAGAATTTAAATACAACGTATCTGGAAAAACTGGAAAAAACAACTGTGAGTGTGTCAACGTTACAACATGAAAATATCCACACGCCGAGTACAACCTGTTATTTTGCTGCAGTCTGTTTGAAATTCACATTTCAGGTGAACGGGTGCCAAAGGCCATTGTCGGTCCGATTCTTGGCAGCACTGCCGGGGATCCACATGACACATGCCACAGACCCGTTCTCCTGCTGGGTGGCTGGCACTCACTGCTGCGTCATCTTGGCTGCTTCGGCTTTTATTAGTGAGATGAGTTCCAGGTTAATTAGAAACACAAAGCGAAGGCCTGCAATCTGAAGAGGCAGAGGCAGATTTTTAGGGACATTTTTCACTCGGCATCACTAAAATATTTGTCGCTGCAGTTAAAATTTTATAAAAAAAAACACACACCTCCACCACTGAGTTGTTGTTTAATTTCCACTTGTTGCCCGACAGGACGGGTCTGCCATCTATGTAGATGGGCCGTCTGCCCTCATTAGCGATGAAGAAGTCTCCATTGTTCTTCAGTTTAATAATTCCTGTCAGAACAAATGGTAAACAACAATTACGGAAAAAGTAACTTAGGACTTTACTTAAGCAGAATTGTTGTAATGCTAAGATTTAACCTGATAATAACATCCATACTAATCAAACTTGTAGTTGAACTGGTTGCAAAGCTTCTGAGCTTATAAGAACACTGGATTCCTGTAAAACAGGGGTGTCAAACATATGGCCAGTGGTCCAACACTGGGCCGCCAGAGGGTCCAATCTGGCCGGCGACATGAACTTGCCAAATTTACATATAAGACTTTTTATTTTCAATAAAAATAACTGCTATTCCTAATTTGTCCAGTTTTGTTTAGCAAGAGTCGTGGACAGAGCACAAGACTGAGGCCCAGAACTAAACGGCAGACAGCAATGTGTTACAGTTAATAATAATAGTTCATTAAACGTAAAAATTATCTTGATTTACTTGTACTTATTTGCACTAAAACAAAGTGAAAAAAGCTGGAGTTATTGTTATTTATAGGTTAATACGCTGGTATGTTACTGGTCCAGCCCGTTTGATATCAAATCGGGCTGTATTTGGCCCCTAAACTAAAATGAGTTTGACCCCCCTGTTTTAAAAGATCCTTTTGGCTTTTTTTTTTTAACACATGCCTGAATAACTCACTTAAAAGTCACTTAATCACATGCTTCCATTCTCTGTGAGTGACAATAAATGATTTAAATCACCTTGCTTTCGTGATATTTTCCAGGCAGGTCCCTCTAGTGAAAGATCTACATCTATCTGTTTGTCCTTGGTCGCTCTTCCCAAAGTAATCTGTGCAAACATGAATGAAAAGGTTTTCAGTCAAAATACATCCTCTCAGATAAGAAATTCCTTTCACTCCTTCCTCCTATTTTCAAACATGACACCTGTAACTTACCTCTCGTGACCTCATGAGGTAGCGTACCATTCGTCCCCGTAACGCCGCCAGTGTCTGGTTGTCGAAGTCAGGCATGCTCATCCCTGGGGGTAAACAGCAATGAACGCAAATGTGGATTTCTTAAAACAAATGCACATACAGTGCCTTGTTTGCTTGTCCTTGCTGAGCACAAGTGTATTACATACCCGTGATACTGTCCACAAGAACCTGCCAACGAGGCAACTCCTGCTCCAGCTGTCTGATCTCTCTTTTCTGGTGACGATCTGAAATCATCAGCTCTGAAAAGGGACAAATCAGTTTATTCATTTATTTATTTATTTTTTTCAGTAAACAGCAACGAGAGATTTTTGACTTTAAGATGAAGGTGTTAACATTTCCTGAATCTGAAATTGCTTTAACTCCACGGCAGAACACGCACACTTGACTTGCTTATACCAAGAAAATAAATCTATTAAAACATTTTAATTCCAAACAATGAGCAACAAAACTTCCCAAATGTAATAAACTGTACTTTACTTCCTTCACAAAATACATGACCACTGTACTCATGGTGTTTATTTCTTACCATGTTCCAACACCTCATCTCTGCTCTCCCTGTGTGAAAAGGAAACTTGCATCAGTGCTAAAAAGGTCATAGACACACAACAATAATAACTCTAAAATGTTATCAGCAATAAAAAGGCTGCAAAGCAATAAAAAAAATAATCAATTTACTTTAACTTCACATCATCAACCATCTGCTCAGCATCAGAGAAGTTGAGGACTTGGTCGCCTTTAGGGAGGGGCTGAACTGCAACACATTATCAACACTATTAAATTAAAATTATTATTGTTATTATTCACACATTACACACATCAGGCCTGATACCCTCCACACCATATAAGGTTATTTTCTTTTATTCCATATGTCTTTTTTTTTTTTTTAATAACATTAGGCTTGTCAAAATCAAAGCTTTCTCATGAATGCTAAGTGTCATATATCAACAAGCTTGTACTCTCTGAAATTACACTGTCTCTATAACCACTTGCTATGAAATGCAATTAAAAAAATATATTGCTTTCAACTGCAGAGAAAACCAAACTGTGTTAATAAATGCTCCGTAATTAATTTGAATTCGGTTTAAATGTGTGGGTTACTCCACTCACCACTCTGGTCATCCAGTAGGTAGTACTGCTTTAGCAGCTGCCAGTGCACCAGCAGGCTCTTGGGAGTTCGAGACGGGTGAAAGACACCGGGGTGTTTGCTCAAAAGCTCCTGGAACACGTCCAGTTTGGGTTGACTACTCTGTTTACAAGAGAAACCCTAATTTGAATACAACAGTCAAATGTTTAAATCAATACTATAACTCTAAATACATATCGTGCTGAGTGAATTACTTTTGTCTTGCAACTTTCTTGCTGTTTACTGAAAAAACAGACCTTGACTGTTATATTCTTCTGAAACTATGGACCATTATTTAAGTATATATATCTTAATTACCGAACCAATCTTGGCCAACAGTGCCTCCTCAGCCTGACTGAAGAGAGCTTTGCTTTGGATTGCTGCAATCGCTTCAGGGTGAAGCTGGCGCATGGCCTGCCATGCCAGCCTAAACAGAAGGACAAAAGCAGGAATGTGCTTAAAAGAAAATTCAGGAGCAAACATCTAAACAGAAAGATATAAATATAGAAATATGAAGAAGAACAAGGTGTTTTTATGTGCTCAGTTTCTTACTTTGAGATGACGGGGTCATACAGCAAAGCGTACCACCTCTCCTTAATTTCATGCAAAGTAAAACGACAGCTGAACTTGACGCCCAGATGAACAGAGGTTAGGTCAGTAGTCTGAGGACAAACACAGAATAATACACAATGTTAATGATGTATGCCGTCTACATTAATACCTCATTAGTTCACCAGTTACACAAACACATTAATTCAGAGCAATGTTCATCTATTCTGACAATTAATTTGTTGTACAGCTCACCTGCAACACTGCGTTTATTAGCAGCAGGTCATCTGTAGGTTTCCATCGCCCCAAGTCTTTAGTAATATGTAAAGGCTGCTTGCTCTTCTTCACTCTTTTGGTCATAGGTGCAGGGTTTATCACCATTGTGAGAGGCGGTGTGAGAGCAGTTCCTGATTTTGTCACCTGATAGAGGCAAATAAAGGATTACAAATGTAAACCTCTATCAACTTTATCACGAGATCTTCTGAGAATCTGTGGGATTTGTAATGTCTTGTGCACCTTTTTTTTCTCACTAGACGAAGGTTCACTCCCCGAACAGCGGACGGGCTCTATGACGGGAGGGCCTTTGACCCGACTGGACGACTTCACAAGACTGCTCTCCACTAGCTCGTCATCAAACTTCTTTCTCTTTATTGACCTAAGGACAAACAATACATTAATTTCAAACATTTTCGAATCAACACACAAAAAAAACGACTGGCTTTGAGGCCAGTTACTGAGGGAACAGTTCCACATACAAGGCATTCAAGAGTTTACGGCATATCAAACCTGGATGAACTTCTGCGTTTGGGAACACCACTGCCAAATGCTTGTGCTGCTGTCCTTTTCACATCTTTTACAAGTGACTCTTCATCTTCTGATCGACTCTGAGCACCAGCTCCGACCATTGTCGCACCCACTACAGAGTCACCTGCCTGCATCTGATCAGGAGACACATCAGAAAACTATTAAACCCACAGCACAACATCAAAACAATGAAAGCTTCATCTTTATGACAGACCCGGTGTCAGTACAAGTTCGTGTGCATTTTGTCCTCTGACAAACAATTTTGAGATTGTTAGAGATTCAAACTATTCAGAAATAGGTCTGCCTGTGTTCACCTTCACATTAAACATGTAAATGAAACTAAACAGTGTCACAGCTCTTCGTTAGCTAATTAAACTAAAATTACGCCAAACACAGAGTATAGTTACATTTTTTTTACAAGCTAGAGGGAATGCTTGGATTTAATCCCATACTTAACAGCCCATAGACCCATTTTCAAGAAGCTGTGTTTATGTTTTGGTCAGTCTTGGCAACAGACTGTTGATTTAGCTAGCTAAAGTCTTTGTTTACATGCAATGTTAGCTAGAGGCCCTCTTCTTCCGCCTTAAATATTCAGCATAAAGTAATAAATTAATAACCGTGGGGGTCATGATCCTTCGCTTAGACAATATTGCGCTACAGTTCGTTTAGCTAAAAAGCATACTTTAATCAAAATAATGTTGGTTCTGTGCTGGCTAACTAGCATTAGCTTAGCTAACATAGCGTTCACTCGACAGCTAACGTTGGTCAATTAACGGGCTAATACAGACAGCTACGGTGGTTTGCGACTCACCTTTCCTCTCTGTTTTCCGTCGTGTTTGTATTTAAGTCGATAATTAGAGCTTGCGTGCTATATTTATGTCTTTTAACAATAAGTAAAAGCATCGGCTACATGGCTAACTCGCTCGGTTGACGTCTACTGTGTTAGCATTAGCCGCTCTGTTGTTTTCTTCCGGTGTAGATTAATCGCGGTTGCCCAGCAGCTTTACGGAGCATTACCGCCACCTTCTGGTCTGAAACAGTACAGACACGGACCACCAAGGAAAGCTTCAGCAAGAGAATCACAACATTAAAATTATTTTGAGTCTTTTTCTACACACGTAGTTTAATTATTATAATATATGTATACAATTTAATTAATTTAATTTCTTTTACTTGTGGTTCTTAAGAGTGTTTTTTTTTTTTTTTTATGTGCAACTAAGCTACTGTGACCAAGCAATTTTCCGTTATGGATCAATAAAGTTTATCTAAGACAAGTCTAACTGTCTTTTAGACCTCATACTAGTCATATTTGCACACTCATCCATGCACAAAATGTAATATAAAGCATGCATTGTACTAATTTATTACACACTTTATTGGTTTAAACACAACTTTATTTATTTTCTTAACCTCCCATAATCCAGGAACCACACTCAGCATCATGAAACGCCACAGCCCCCCCAGGAAAAGGAAACCTACTTTTTCTAGCAGCCTCAATATGAGAATTTATTGCATTTTTTTGTTTAATGGACCACGCCTCATCTGTCGCTTTTTCTTTTCCCAGCAGGAATCTAAAAGGTTTCCATTATGGTTTTATGGTATTTCCAATGCCCTCACAGTATAGGTTAACACTCTCTAAAAATATTGATCTTTTATGGTCTTTTAATGTGAATTCTCCAATAAATATTTCGAGGTTTGATACTGACAGCTGTATTATACTGTATGTAAACACACTGTATAATGTATGTGCCAGTCGGTTCAAGACTTAATCTGCTGCAGCTGATGGTGTTAAAAGAGCTTTACGGTAAATAGTGAAAGAGGGAAATCTTTCTACAAAAATCCACAAACAGGCAAATATCCAAGTGGAAACCTTTTATTGACATTTACAGTAACAGTTTCAAAATGTGTTAAATTAGAATAAATACAGTGTTCACATCCCAAAGCCTATTATTTACAAAATTACGTAATATCACTCACATTAGGTTTAAATGAAAAAAAGATTAAAGACAAATAAAGACAATATAAACAGATTTACAAAGCCTGAGTGCAGAGTTTGGGATTTTAGTGGCATTATGTTCCTACACAGGAATCATTTCAACAGCTGCCTTTTTTTATTTCTTTTTTTTAACAGAACCCATCACTAAAAGTTTTCCCATTAGCACCGTATAAATATTGACCTTTTTCTTTTGTGGAATCAGATGTTTTCAACCAATCCTCGACATACTGGTAACTGTTTTATTAACCATTTCAATAAGGTAAACAATCTGAGACCTTTTTCTACAACCTGGATGTCTTCTAATTATTATCTTACAGCCTCGGAGGTACCATCTCTAACTCATGTGAACTGAGGTTGAAATGCGGCACTAGCCTTTTCTGAATACGACTGAAGTGCTAAACATAGTCGAGTATTTAATAGGTGTCTGCTATGTGTGGTATATATTCCTAACTATGGAGGAGGGGGAACAAAAATCATTATTTAAAAATAGTTAAGCTACCTTCCTAACAGCAGATCTAGCAAGGTTGTGTGATGGTTTATGTGTCACATTTGTCATGATATTTAAAATGTCATGATTGTATTACGCATGATTGTATTGTCACTCACGACTACACGGATGAAGAGATATCCTTCCTCTAGATGACAGAGGGTCTTTTGTAATTGTAGCTTTTCTCAATTGTAGAAGTTTATTAAGTGGTGTACCTCAAGGAAGGTGTCTAGGACCACTTCTGTTTTAATTTTTGTTTTTCACGGCTTGTCTCTGCAGTGAAAATTACAGGTATATCGTAACAATGGACACTGATTATTACACTGCACCTTATGCTGCAACCTCATGCTTGCTGAATGGTGGCATATGATTGGATTAAAACAAATAAATGTGCCTTAAACATATTCAAAACTAAAAGTACCGTCAATCGGGGCACGTCACAAATTGGTTTCTAGGTCTAAAGTGGAGTTATCCATGGTGAAGCCATACAGAAAGTTAAACTGCTGGGCCAAGTCACTGACAATCACATACCGATCACAGACTGAGCACACTGATACGGCTGTTAGTGAAATGGGCCGAGGCATCGCTGTCAAAAGAAAGTGCTTCCCCCTATTTACAATCACACATTCTCGGATCAAGTTTCTAAATGATTCATTTTGCGCCACGTTCACTACTGCTTCATCCGTTTGGTAACAGCACACTCATGGTAGCTCAATCAGAGCTGGAGATATTAGACACAGCGGCTCCATGTGCTGGTCCAAGACTCTCCCGATGCTCTTGAATAATTTAAAGTGCACTGCGTTATCTCAGACTCTGAGAGACATGTAATGTGCCCTCTTAGTGTACCGGACATATGCATAAACGCTCTGGAAAATGAAATGTTTGCACTATCAGGGCTCACAGGAAATGGCTGATAGTACACACATTTCATAATCCGATTTAAGACGGGGTTATCAGATTCAGGGAAAATCTGCTTGAACGCCATGTTTTGTCAAATTCCAACACAAACAGAGACTGATAAAATAATAATCTGAAGACTGTCTGTTGAAAACTACAGAGAAGATCCCTTGTTCGCTCTTAGCCTCTGTGCAAATAAGTACTTAACGGTAATGTTCTTTTTGAATAAACACACTGGTAAATTTGCCGTTCCACATCTCTCAGTGTGAAGCCACAGCGATGAGCCGTCAGCCCTCACCCTCCTTTCATTCGCCCTCCAACGCTGGATGGCCCGAACACACTAGGTCACAGGTGAGGAGGACTTCGGTCTTTCGTTGCGTTGAAGGCCGAAGGTCGGCTCTGACACGAACTGCCGCTTTCAGGCGAAGTCAGCAGGCCTGCGGTTCCTGTGATAACGCCGCCTGCTAGTTCTCCCTACCCGCCGAGGGACTCACGTTCACATTCACGCTACTGATCAGATCAGGGGAGTAGGTCATCGTTCAATAAACTGGAGGTTAATGACATTTTCAGGAACTAGAAGCGTTCTCGTCATGGGCTTCACGGAAACCCCTTCTGGGTCCGGCTTCACGTCGAACTCTGTCAGGATCTAATGAGACCAGAAAGAGAGACGATTAAGAAAAGCGCAAATTAAATGGAAAAAAACAAAACAAACTAGTGCTGGGCAGTAATCCCAGGATTAAGTAATCAAACTAATGAATTAGGAAGTGGATTTGCACAATTGCTTAAAGCACTTTCTTCTTGGTTCTTACATTTTTCCAAGAAATGTGCGGCACTTAACGGCTACTTGTTAGATAATTAAATTAAACCGTGTAGCATGTTCCAGAGTGTGTTACTCATACTTCATTGTGACAAGCCTCCTCCAATTTATGCTGTTTGTTACACGAACAATTAGACAACGTCAAGCCATCTCACCCTGGACAGAGCAAGGTAGAGCTCCAGCTCGGCGATACGGCGACCTATGCAGCTGCGCTTTCCCACGCCGAAGGGCACCGAGGCGTACGGGTGGTGACTCTGGTCCTTGTTCAGCCATCGAGAGGGCTGGAAGTCGTCCGGGTTTGGAAACACAGCCGGATCCCGCGATGTTGCAAAGTGGCACAAGGTAATCAGAGTCTGGAGGAGAAGATTTAACCGTCAGACTGAAAACTCTGAATAAAACTCTGGGGGATGAATGGTGTTAAGACTCACATTTTTAGGGATGAGGTAGCCTCCAACTTCTATGTCTTTTTCCGTAATGACCCTTGCGTTTGCAGGAATAACGGGGTACAACCTTAAAACAAAAGGTTCGATAATGTAAGCAAAATTACGTTGAACGGGTTAAAAAAATCACGTGACTCAAACACCTTGAGTTATACCTGAGCACTTCTTTGACGGTGGCCTTCAGGAGAGGCATGCGGGCCACATCTGCAGCCTCTGGTATTTTTCGGCCCTCGAGCACAGTCAGCACCTCCTCCCGGATCGCGGCCTGCACGTCCGGGTGACGGGACAGCTCGTACAGCGACCAGGACATGGTGCTGGAGATCTGAAACAACACAGAGGAGGACAGTTTTAACTGCATGTTTGACTCAAAGCGGACTCCACTGAAGAGGATGAGAGGAGTTGTTCTTACTGTGTCAACTCCGGCCAGAAGCAGCTCTGTGACGTTGCTGTAGACCGTTTTCATGGGCAGCCCTGTCCGGGACAGGAAGTAGGTGAGGTAACGGCCCTCAACCTTCTCTCCTCGAGCAACTTTCTCCGCTTCGGCCGTCAGACGCTGGTCGATGTGACCCTTGGCTACAAGCAGAACAGAGGCCATAATGAAAAAGGGGGGACATGCACTGTAAATGCATTCATGTGCTCATGCTGAGACGCTGCAGTAAGTCTGGAGCTTTTCTTTGTAAAGCGAGATCAAGTTCTTAACTCCACAACAAGACTTCCCACTCGTTTTCGCAGCAGATGATCTTGTGGTGCGTGAGGGTTAAAGACTTTAATCTCCTGCTCCCTGATCTCCACTGTGATTATTTTAAACATGGTTGATGCCTCGGATCTGCACGAGTCTTTAATGTGCTGTAAGAGTCGTGTGGGATGAAAAAAAAAAATCCAGTGCTGAGCGGTAAAACCAGCAACAGCCAATGAGAAGTGAGGAGGACTTAATTACATCACGTGTTTTTACATCCATGTTTGTTTTGGTTGGACAAGCTTGAGTCCGGCGTCTCCAGCTTCAATATGAGTAAGAAAAATCTTCTTTATATTATATCCTCTACAATCTCTACAACCACCGAAGAGGAATAACCTACCAAAGTCAAACATGTAGTCCCAGCACTGACAGAACACGCTCCAGGGTTTGGGGAACAACTGGTGCAGCCAGCGTGGCATGGCCATGGTGAGAAGCGTCATCACGAACATGGTGTTGATCGACTGGATGAAACGCTCCGTCTCCTCGGGAACAACACGATCCAGGCACCCGATTCTGGATTCAAACAGCACCGAAGAGATGCCTGTCGAGAAAACAAACAAACAAACAAAAAAAAAAAGTAGATGAGACAAAGAGGAGACGATGCAAACAGGCTTCTATTTAAACACTCTGGAGACCAGGACATGTAGGAAGCTAGCTAATAGCTGGAGGAAAAAAGCCATTCTTCAAAGCCACCAGACTGCATTAACAAAATCAGTGATTTTAGGGGGGAGAACACAGGCTGGTCTACTGCTTCCTGACTGTGTTTAAACTTTAATTTAAATCTGAACTGACACCCAATCAAGGCCTTGTTTTAGATGTAGTTTGTTTAGATGTTTTAGTTTGCAGCTGAATCCATCCACAGGAGTTCTTTGCTTGGAATTGCTGAAAGTATTACGGCCTGCCATGCTTTGACATTCATTCATTCATTCATATTCTGTAACCGCTTGTCCTCTGGAAGATTGCAGGGGGGTTGGAGCCTATCCCAGCTGTAATTGGGCGAGAGGCAGGGCACACACAGCACAGGTCGCCAGTCTATCTCAGGGCTAACACAGAGAGATTCAGAATCACCAATTAACCTAACGAGCATGTGTTTGGTCGGCAGGAGGAAGCCGGCATACCCAGAGAGAACCCACGCAGACACAGGGAGAACATGCAAACTCCACACAGAAAGGCCCCAGTCCCCAGAACCTTCTTGCTGTGAGACATCAGTGCTAACCACCACACCACTGTGCCGCCCCCATTCTTTGCCGTGCATGTCTAAAATGTCAGTGATTCCACAGAATATTCCTGATTTCCTAATATTTTCATGGCGTGGCACACTTTGCAGTGATGCACGGCACTGCTGCACCACGGACGCATGAAACCTCACCCTCGAGGCCGAAGCGGTAGAACTCGCTGGCGATGTCGGTGACGAGGCCGTGGGGACGTCTGCAGTGGCGAAGTTTGGCGAGGAGGTCGCTCACGACGCTGTTCAGGGTTTTGTCGTAAGCTTCCACCGCCTTCGGCCGCAACATGTGCTTGCCCAGGAGACTTCTCACCGCCTGCCACTCCTCCCCCTCACTGTGAACACACACATACGCACAATTAACACTGACATGCAGCTGTGCACTTCAGCTTGTTTAAGGTTTCAAGGCTGTTTAACTGCTGTAAAGAGGTTTTCGTTGGCTGCACTTCATTCACATTTAGAAGGGAGCTGAAGAGTGGAAGCTGACACTAAAACTTGGCGTACAGTCAGAGGGTGAATTATTCAAACGCCGGCTTCTCACTGTTGCACTTGGTGAAATCTTAGACTGTGATTAAACAGAGTGCCTCACAGCACTGCTGTTTCCTGTGTCTAAAACAAGTGAATTAATGTTTTAGGAAGGATGATGTGGTGTCATCCCATTTACAAGAATAAGGTCACTAACCAGATATCACTTGTTTCTTGTGGCTTCTGTGAAAAATAATCAGGAAAGGCTATCATGTGTGGAAGCAGAGTCCTACTCACGAAGTCAGAAGTCCACAGTGATGTCCTCTGAGCTTCCTGTAGTCCTTCCAGGAAGACAGGTCCGAGCGCATGGGGTGCTGGCCCTCCTGCCTCAGCACCTGCTCAATGAGAGCCGGATCGGCCACATGAACTGTCAGGATGGGGCCGAAGCTCGCCTTCCACATGGGGCCATACCGCTGCACTCCTTCCAGCTGAGACACAAAAGACAAAGGCTTAACC
>JASGAT010396900.1:0-10587 GCA_030220025.1 Chelon auratus
CAACATGCCGAGACATGTGTCTGCACACATCATGGTATAAAGCTCCAAGTGTGCAGCGTTTTGCATAAGTAATTATTGTTCAACATGTTCAAGTGTCAGGAGGAGACTGTGTTATGACAGATGATAAAACAGCTGGTTTGGTGCTGAAACCCGTGTAGGCCTACGTTTTTTTTTTTCACCCCTCACAGAAAACTGATTAGAAATTGATAAGAAAGTTGATAAAGAATTGGGTCGATCTGCAGAATTGACAACGGCACTGACATTCATAAAGCCTAATCAATACTCATCCCTAGTCGAACAAGACAGCAGTAAAACCTGACAAACCTGTTATAAACCGTTATAAACATCAAACACAGAAATGTTTGCCGGTTCGACAAAATAATGGAGTTTGCAGTGATGGATGAGCACAGATGTCACAGCAGCTTTCACTTTGGGACATAATTTATTACGTTGTTCAACACTGGTGAAGCCAGATACACTATATCAAATAACTTTTAATGTCGACACGTCAGCAGCTTGGTGAGAAATGTGTTATCTAAATAATGGAACTGGCTAGACACTGATAAATATTTTATGCTCTTATTAAGACAGTTGGCTGTGAAGTGTGAGCTGCTGGAAGCACATGAATAGAGCATGATGTGATCACACAGTGTATATGCTTATGTTAATTGCCTACGTGCAGGGTAATCAAAAATGATCTCATTACATCACGGAGGCACGATGCAGCCACGAGCATATAAAATGAGTTGGCAAAGAGTTTCTGTCCGTCTCCATCATTGTTGTCAGAGCAGATCTAAAGCACTGTTCTCTCCTCACAATAAAGATGTCAGCCGAGCAGCTGGCACCTTGATTGATTCACACTCGGTAAAATTTGTCATCTGGCGATCCCTCCTACATTCCAGCGATGCTGCATCTAAAATGTCATATTTAAAACAGGTTTTTATTTGATGTTATCACGGTTTGCAGATCATTCAAAGATACTAAGAGAGATGAAATCTGATCTTGGGTCAGTCAGTCAGTAAAGCCCTGTTAAGATGAATAGCTCTTTGCTTTGCTTACAAAGCACCACAGTGCACCATTACATTACTGCTTTTACACGGCAGGACTCCTAAAACACAGCTATCACTGCTCTCTGTGGGCCTTTATCCTGTATCCTTACAATACGGCAATGTGTACTGGTCAGCCATAAACAGCACCAATGTATCATCAGCTGCATGAATTGTATAGCCCATGTGCATTGTTAGAGTATCTAGGGACCCGGTGGTATAAAGTGCATTATTTATGCGTCCCTGCTCTTTGCGGCTCTATGCATCCAAGATGAATGAAAAGGAAGATGAAACGCTCTGTTGTGACTGCCAGGGGTGAAGGGCCCAGGAATGAAAAATCTACCTAGCCTGCCCCCGTTTTCCCTCACGCGCACAACCACATGAGCACAAAAGCAAGCAAGCTCCCCACTCCATGCATCTCCCATCCCTCGCCATCTCCTGGCCCATTTGAAGGTGACATGTAGGAGGAGATGGATGTGTGGTTTGCAGCCATTAAAATGTCCCCATGAGGCAAAAGAGCTGTTTGTGTCTTTAGAGGAGTTACAGAGCCTGGGGTGAGGCAGAAACAGGAGAGTCATGCTGCTGAGCTGTTTTCATCATAACTGGATGACCCCCTGTCACCGCTGAGAGGGAACACAGCTGCCGTATGAAATGCATTCGGCACATCAAGGAAAGAGAAAGGTACGGGAGCTTGATGACTACTTCAGTTGGCAGAACCTCGTCCCAAAACAGTCATTAAAACAGAATGAACGAGGTTTTCCAACGTTCGCAGTGAACTACTAGAAGCAGCTTTATTAAAAACAGTCGCGAGCATTTATTACAACATGCACAGGTTCAAGGACTTCCTGACAAAAGGTGCAGAAACAGTTCTTGCAGGTGCATTAAAGTAACAGCTTCTAGCATCACTCTCACTGCTTTAATGATGTTGTGGGTGGAAGGCCATGTCAGCTAATTAGCAACCATGAGTAACAGGCAAATAATAGGCACACATTGAGCAACTCTGCTGTCGGGTTTCTGTCGTATTAAACTCTGCAACACAAATGTACAACTGCCAGTCGAACGGTTTTCTACTTCCAGCAACTTCAACAGAGGAGACTCCAGATTATCAGGTCACACTAATTTGAGGAGTTACATTCACCTTTAGCCTTTTCAATCATTTCAGCATGGCAAAGAAAAACTACAAACTTAGAGCTACACTAACTTCAAGGTTGTGTTACAGGACTTCAGCATTAAAGTAAATGTGAGAGTTATTGAAAGGACCAATAGTAGAAATAGGGTCAAAAACCTTCTTGATTACGACATCTCCCTTAGAAAACCTAAACCAGGTCACCCTCACAAAAGGTCAGATTTCCCAGTGAAACTACTACCTTGACATTAACTGAGTAGCAACAGTGGCTAGAGGCACCGTGCGCGCAGGCAGCTGCTTTTTCCACTGGCAGTGTCTAGTTTCTGTCCAAATCTTTTAAAGTCAACGTTGATAACACTCAACGCACTCAGCACAAAAACGCCCTCTTTTACTTTCGCCGCTCTCCTGGGACTTTCAGTTGAAATTGGCTAAACGTTTGGAATATTGCAGAGGTTGTGAGTGTCACTTCTCCCTCAATGGTTAATCGAAAGCAAGAAGAGGACATGACATAAACACTTTACTGGCTGTCACTGTCAATCCAGGTATTTATAAGCTAACGCTAAAGGGTTGCCATGACCTGTATTTCTAATATGACACACAAATGACACAAAGATGGTCAATGTTATTCTCCCATCAGTGGGTTTTAATGGCTGATCGGTGCTGATCGATGACTCCAAGTTTTCAGCCCCAGACATACAACATTTTAATTTATCTGCAATGGTTTTCACATATTTATTCCCTTGTTTATCTTTATTAGTGAAGATAAACGATTGCGCGGCTAAAGCAGGGAATACAGCCGTCTTTACAGCTTGATAGACTAAAATGGGCAACAGTACAAGTTACTCTTTTAAGAATGGCACCATGGAGTGCTCCATTCCTTGCAGGACTAATTAATATAACCACTGAGAATCGCCACTGGACAACCACGCAGGCTTTCATATCCGTGCAGTATGCTGAGAACACACAGAGGCAATGTAATGAGGCAAACCAAATGCTTGTCATAAAAAGCAACAGTTACTCAGGGATTATGAGCTCTTAATGATCACAGCGCAGCCAATTAATGCAATATAATCTTAGTGGCTTGTTTTCACTGCAACCACATTACCTGATGGAAGCAGTAAAAGAGAGGGAGACGATGAGAGGCAGAGAAAAAGTTGGAAAAAGTCGAAAAAGAGAAAGACAGCTCAGTACTGGTGGCAAGGCGACACTGTCCTTGAGAGCATGTCAACTGAATTCTGAGGAAGGGCAGTATGGTAAGCTGCTGGCTGGCTGGCTGGCTGGCTGGCTGGCAGTAACAGTGCGCCTGTGGCTCAGCACAGCAGCCCAAAACAGAGGAGAAGTCAGCCTTTTTTTTTTTTTTTTGCATCTGAATGGGCTCGTAACAGCCAAGTTTCTCCAAAATTACTGTGGAGCATATGTGCATGGCAGTTCAAATTACATCTAAAGAGATACGCTTTACCCTACTAAAACAAAAACTGTTGATTGTGACATAAATAATCCAATTGGAGCCTCTTGTCTGCAGAGCGATGAGATCCCAGCGCGTTGCTTGACAGCCGTGTAATCATATCGTATGTAATTATCAGTGTCAAAATAAAGGAAATGACCTGTTAATCCAGGCGTAAAATCATTTACAGCCACACTGCAATTACAGATGTGTTAACGCTCCAGGTCGCTGCGATTATACAAGACAGTTTTATGTCTGCAACACTGACTTGAGTAGCTGTGTATCGTCTCTGATGCGAGCACAGCTTTGAGAAGCAAGGGGTAATTAGTGCTGAGAAGCAATGTAACATTAGTCCTGGCATTGCTACTAGGTGTCAGCTGTGCTAAATTCACTCATCTTGATCCAGTTCAATTTTAGCAAAGGGGAAAATGCCAATTGTAGTTAGTTCTACGCCAATCTAATAAAGGCCTATAAGATGACTGAGCGATAGACGAGCACACAGTTCAGTGTTCAGCCAGACACCAAACCAGCAGCCCCTCTCAATATTAAAGATCAGTCTAATTAAATCGATGAGCAAACATTAATTTTTAGCAGACTGTGAATGCCGTTTCTGTCTATATTTAACCCGTGGGTGAACATATTGTGACGAAAGCTGCGCTGCATTCACGCAGTTTGTGGAATAAAAATGACACGCCATATGGGAGCTGTTCTGAGTCCAACTGTGTGACTGTGCGGTTCATACCACATGTGAGATGCCGTGCACAGGGTAAGAGTCCACGATTCAACGGCAGAACACTAGTGGGGGAAGCGTTACAAAGAAGGTCTCACCTCCATAGAGTGGTTGAAGGTCCACTGCGTAGGATTCTGGAGGATTTACTGGCAGAAACAGAATAAATGGTTTTCAGAGTTTTCATTGGTGAAAGGAGGGGGATTTCAGGATTTTAGCAGCCATCGTAGGTTCTTCTAAATTGAGAGTAGGGCTGACATCTGGAGTCTTGCCACTAAATGGCACTACACAGTACAGACTGGACCTGTAAGTTTAGTATTGTTGCTAAATATGTTGTAACCAAGAATTATATTCATTTTCTCACCATAAACACTGTCTCACTACAACCACTGATTTTAAATATGACCCGATCTTTATCACAGAGTAGACTCGACATGAAATCACACAGAAAAAGCAACTACAGTTACAGCACTAAAGGCTGGTTTGACAAGTCACTGCAATTAACAAACTGAAGCCCTTGATCTCTATTATCAGTTAGACAGACCAGAGATATAAACAGGCAGCTTAATCTCCAGGACACTTGACAGACAAGACACTTCACTTTAATAGCCAGCGTGGATTAACGACAACTTCAACGATTATACTAAATAGTGGAGGGCCCTGCTAGCAATGATCCCAGTGAATATCATCAGTAATAAAAATTAACATCCCACCCCCCATAAACTTTACGAACTCAGTGCTGCACCTTACAGACGAGCAGTGTCTGTTTTAAACATTTTGCAGTTTGAATTAAATGCCTTAGCTATTTTAACTACTGTTTAATTATTAAAACAATCACAATCTGAAAATGGAAAAATGTTATCACAATATGACAAGTACAGCAAACTATGAGAGCATGTCTTCCATATTTGAATTATTTTAGTTATTCGTTCAACTTACTACTCAACAGCTTACATATGAAGATGTCTTGGACTGTTATGTAGGAATATTATTTTTGTGGTATATTTTTCATGTAATGAAATTACATGAAAAATTAATTTTTAATTGCTTTTCTGAGTTTTGATCCCATAGATACACTCATGCACAGATTGAGTCTATCTATGGCATACATCTCTGTGCTGGCCTTCACAGAGATACAGGATAAAACGACAAAAGACTAGAATAGACAGACTAGACTAGTATAGACAAAAGTTTCATTTGCACCAACGGCCAGATAGTACATACCGGAAACTGGAAGAGCTACTATTAGGGAGGCTAGGAAGAGCTCTAAACCATTGTACAGAGCGTGCCTCTACTGCCTTACGTTATAATCTGTTTGTTGTATTTTTTGCTTTGCTTGCTCACTCTCGTATACTCATTCTCTAAGGTCAACAGGCAATCACAGAGATCCCGCTCACCCACTCGTTCCGCCGCAGATTCAACATGCTGAATCGTCTGGCAACAGGGATCTGTTTAGTGCCAAAAATGCGAGACACTCTGGAAAAAAACGACAGCCATAGACACTCAGCAACAGCCTCAAACTGGCAAATGGCCCACCACCATGTTGGTGTATCAAGGCCCTTAGGATAAGATATAAGATAGTGGCATGCTATTGTGCACTTTCTCCACCCATTGTTCCATGGAAAAATGCAGTTCTACAAAGGAGTGCAGAAAAGAACACACAGATCTCTATTGATCTTTTAACATACACAGTCTCAGTAAAAAGCTGACCGTCACTGGAGTAATAACACCTCACAGAAAGAAGACCAGCACAGCTGTATACTGAGTCTCTCCAAAACGGTTTTCTTCTATTTCATCCCATTACTCATGAGGGGTAAAACATGCCAGAGCGAAACAGTTCGGCTGCCTCATTTCCAGCCACTTGCGCTCATGCTCGACTGACAGTGCTGTTTTGTTAGCTGCGGCTTTCTCCCAGCCAAACCCCAGATTATGTAAATCAAGTGAAGTCCCTGCTGCCAAAGCGCCATCTAAACTGGGTGACTCTTATTAGTTTTGTCAGGGCATCATTTGTCATCTAACAAATGAGTGAAAATTTCCATCTAGTGAAATCAGCAGAAGAAGCAAATAAGATCACGGACGCATGTTCAAGCAAGACTTTAGTGCTAAAGCTCAGTGGAGTGCCTCAGCAGCTGAAGTGGGAATCATCATTGTGAACGGGTAAAACGAGGCACGAAAGCAAGAATTGTCTTCACGATCATATATGAATAATTATTAGTATTCATTGATCTCCACCCTGACATTAGTTAGATGTAGACAAAACTCAGATTATAACTCCAACCATGGCAGTTTCCAAACGTAATCTCTGGTAATAAAGGTAAATGAAGACACCGGGAAACACGTAACTTAACCACACATGGCTCACACTTGTCTACTCATATCAAATATTTTCATTTGGTAATTCTTGATTAAGTGTATTTATTGTTTAGTCAGTTAAAAGCTGCAAGGAGAATATTCTAAAAGGCTCTCATTATGGTGCGGTGCTTTTTATTTTACGGGCAATCAATCCGAAAATGCCTGCAGAGAATGGTGAGAGGATTACCAGGACTCCACTCCCCTCTCTGCAGAGCATCTATACGCATAGAGTCCACAGGAGAGCTGCCTCCATCACTAAGGACCCCACCCACCCCCAACACGGACTGTCCACTCCTACCCTCAGGTCGGAGGTACAGGAGTGTGAAAAGGAATGGGGAAAAACGTGGACACATGCGACCCAGACCACTTCCAAATGTGTTCAGAGATCTGATCTCTCAAATGCGATCTATGTGCGACCAGGGGGTGTTCACACCTGGCTTTTACGCAGTTGTGATTGGATTCCTTAGATCTGATACAACGTCTGAATAGGCCCTAAAGCTTCTCTGACCCATTTCTCATAAAAGGAATTACACAGAGGAATATGTCGGGCTAATTCTTCCCCTATTCCCTGTGGAGGTCTGGGCAAGAAGGAAAAAAAAAGCTGTCCAGTGAAAATGGGAGGGCCTAAACTGACTACACACATATGCTGGCATTAAGCATGTTATAAACCATCTGTTACTCTATGAGGCATCATTACAGTAAAACCATATGTGGACTAATTCCTGTGTAATCACAACAGAATGTGCAGCTTATTATACGTGTTTATCAAAAACAACTTGTAGGGCAGCGTTTTATTCCTCCCCTCTGAGTGATGACAGAAGTGGTGTGATGGGAACCGTCTCACGGGGGCCAGAGGTGGGAGAGGAGGGGCCGCGCTCTGACGGCTGCTGGGACGCCGGGTGATGAAAGCAACAAATCGCACACCTGAAACTCTAATCAGAACGCTCGGCGGGGCAGGGGCAGTAACACAAGCCGCGCTGCTTGGGTTCCCGTCAACCTCGCGAGGTAAACTGCCCTCGCATGCACGCACACGGCAACACAACTTGCGCCTCTCAGAAATCACTACCCTTTCGGCTGAAACAGATACTGCAATTACCTGGAAGGCACGGAAGACTCCACTGCAGAGTGCCTTCCTCTCTCTTTGTGAAAGCAAATATAATGTGAGTGTGTGCGAGTGCAATCATGCGTGTATGCCTCCTCGCTGGGGACTCGGACCGGTCTAGCACTTTAGAGTGTACAAATGCAGCGCAATTCAGCAAGTGATAGTTTTAACAATTAACAATTCAGCCAGGAGTATCCACAATTCAATTGAAAAGCTAATATGGAAACTTAATCATATCCAATCAGTTCTTACTATATTTTAGTATGCAGGGTAATTGGGCCCTATTTGAATGTTTTGAAAGAAGAAAATTGGAAACTGAAATGACAAACTGATAACAAGATAAATGAAAATGGGAAGAGAAATGTAATTACTGGAAGTGGAAAACAGAAAACCTACATATAGATGCTCAAAGGCAAAGAAATAAAAAACTAAAAAACGGCTGGTGACCACACAAAACTTTCAGGTAAATTTCTAACCACTGCAGCAAACACTGGTGCTTATTATTAACAAAGCATCCTTAAGCTAGAAACTGAATTTCATGTTTTAAAAGTTAGCTAAGTATACGTTATGCTTTCTCAGTAGCAGGTCTGGTTAGAATCCAGTCACCAACCACAAAATGTTTTCACATTAAAAAGTTGACATTTTTCTGATTAGTATCAAGTTTACTGAAATTATGAGGAAGGATACAAATCAAGAGTACTCTGTTTTAGTTGGGCATAAATTCAAGAATAGAATAGAATAGAATAATAATGGGTCCGCGAACACAATAGGCACAGTGAAAGGAGTTGGATGTGTGCAGGTCTTCATCTAACAGCTCACTGTGGCTGCTTCTTTGTTTGATTACTATCTGCGATATTTAAATTTAACTTGAAACAGTGCTCTTAAACTCTACAAATGTTGCTTTGGTGTAATAAAAAGCTACTGCCTGAAGTGGTTAGCAGCTGTTTGTCTCAAAGCAGTGTAGCGAGGCAGGTTGTTGGATGTACAGAGCATCTGACTGTTGCGCCAGCACAGCCTTTGCTTTTGTGGCTGTTGTGCCAGACTACATACTGAGAGCAGTGAGGACTGTATCTGTTGACTTACCGTTCACAGCGAGCCGAAATTCTTTTTTGATTTGTCTGCAGATGAGATGAAGAAGTAGCCAACGCGTTTCTTCTCTGCCCCGCTGTTTATGTGTTTTGTCACAGTGTGGATAGCATTGAGAAGGAGCTGTCCGTCTTCACCAACAGTGCCTGAGCACGCCGAGATGAGTGCACAGCTCCGCTGGCTGTCAGGAGTGTCGGCTAGTTTGTCTGCCTTTGTTTCTCTGAATGCTTGCTTGTCAGTCTGCCTCCGTTTCCTTCCTATCTTGTCTGTTCACCTCTCTTTCTGTCTGTCTGCATGCCACTCCACCGACTGCTTCCCTCTGCCGGCTGGGCCTCCTCTGCCACACACAGTGCAGAGCCTCTTAGGAAAACAAACATCAGTCTTTCCCTCTTCTTTTCTCTGAGTGTCCCCAGGAGCCTCCTTCCACAAAGCAAATACCACAGCAAACTCCCCCTCCCTCCTCCTCCTCCTTCTCTCCCTACCTACCTCCTGTCTTCCCTCTGTATCCTGTCAAACAAACCACTACAATCTCCTACAACCACAATCCACTCAAACAAGTATGACAGCAAGCAAATGGTAAACCGCTGCTTCCGTAGATATTGTATCCCACTTAGGCTTCCCCTCTCCATTTGCTGGCGCCTAGCAGGCAACAGAGAGTTAAACTGCTGCGCTAGTCACAATTAGGAAGGATTGTGTAATGCAGAGCTCAAGGGGCACGTTTCCCCTGATTTACCACAATCCGTTCAATTAAGAGCAGATTAGCACCTGAGGGCTGACAAAGAGGTGATTTAATTAACCTCAGCCCATTAGTGTGAGAACACTGGCTTTGTTTCCCAATAACTCAACAAGACACAATAAACATACATGTAGACTGTCTCACATGAATGACGATGCACTTATTGCAGCTATTGATGGGTAGGGCTGAGAAAAACATGATCACCCTGAGTTGCTGTAATTCATCAAATTGGACAAAACAATACATGATACTGTTGTCCAACTGGCTATAAAATGATGAAACGTCATAGTGACTTCTTCTTTCGAATATAAACAGTGTTTGTCCTATTGTGGTTATTGCAATATTGATTTTTAATGATAAAAAATAAAAAAAAATATGTCCTGACACTGTCCTGACCCAAGTGTTTTAACCTAAACAGGACTTGTTATTAAAGCCTGACACTCACTGGGGAATGTTTGGGAATCCCAGGTCAGTCAGTTCTTTGTCAGAAACTGAAATTATACAGTACTTTTCCTGCATTATAAAGCATGAACTAACTTATAAAGCCTTAAACTAACTGGCTTAAACTTCCCGCCTTTTTGAGATGAGTTCAATTGAAGTGCCATTTTCAGACGAGCACCACCTCGCTAAATCTGTACCAACTGAAATTAGACTGCACGATCTGGAGTCAGAGAAAAAGAAGCCATGGAGCTGAGTGGAGGAAGAAATCCAAGTACACCATGTTAGCTTAGCAATACAGCTAAACTTTGCTAACTATGGAGATGGTTGGATTTGGAGGTATTTTGTCATAACCTCCAAATCTAAGCCTTTGATAAATTTCACATGATAGTGTTGCTAAATGAAAAGAGGATCACCCAAGTCCCCTAGGCATCATGAAGCTCCTAGCATATGTCACGTCTGTCCAATAGAGTTTGACATATTTAAGTCAATACCAAAGTGGTTGACTGGCAGGTTGATCTGTAGGAGCA
>JASGAT010396901.1:0-13555 GCA_030220025.1 Chelon auratus
GCTCAGCCCGGCTTTCACACATTCTGGCTGGCGGGGTCGTCGTCTGTCATCCATTACAGCTAAGGATCACCCTGGCATGTGTTCTTGCTCTCTCGCTCTCTCTCTCTCACACACTTTCACAGCCAGCGCTCATAAGGCCAGGAGAGCTAATGACTGAGATAGCTGGGCTTTAAAAAAGAGAAAAGGGAAAGTGACAGGAGATGATTCATCTGAGCTGCTCTCCGCCAGCGATGACTGACGGCTGATTTATGATTCAGCGCCGAGCTGTGAGAGCTTAGAATCATTTCCCCCCATTTCTTATTTTAATTCCTTACCGCAGGTGACGGCAGGAGGGATGGGAGCCAATTATCTTAAGTGTCTTTCTGCTCTCTGTCAGCCGCTGACAGTCGCTGCTGAAACTCTCCGGTCGGCCTGAGAACAGGTGACTGCCTTTGCCGCCGTCGCCGCCACCTCCTCTATTAACAATCAGGTTTTTCCATTTGCATGGAAGCCCGGGTGCTCACATGAAAAAAAAAAACAAAAAACATTTGAATCCTCCCGCTGCAGTTTGACCAAGAACACTTTAATAAGATCCAGAATCACAGCTGAACCCGTTTCAACTGTCACGCTGCGTGAGTCAGATACTCCAGATAATCCAGCGACGTACAAACAGGACACGCTCACATGATTTCAAATAACGATTCTTGCAGGAAATCTCATTGTGAGGTGAGTTAAGTCCATGTTCGTGCCTTCTCATTTTATGTGTGTGTGTGTGTGTGATTCTAGCTGCAGTTTTATTCTCCTCCAGCAAGACTTTCATTTCTGCTCGTGGTCCTCATCAGGGTCATCAAGAAACGCTCTGAAAACAACATTTTAAATAACGTATGAGGTTCAAAAGGACATAGTTTGAACTGAAAACAACCAATCAATGTGGCTTCAGGCCAACCAATCACATATATCACAGCAGTGTCAGGGCCAATAGGGGGCACTGCATCCACATTTTTATTCACTGTACCCCCCACCCCACACAGTTTTCTCTGTCATGCAGTGTTTTAACCAGATCATAGACAGTATAAAGATGGAAGTGAGGCCAAAGCAAGTAGAGCTCCCCCTGGTGTCTGGCTGCAGTATAGGTCATAAGCTCCACCCCCTCCATGTTAGTGGGTGGGACTTGAGTCAAACTAAAACACTAAAATACATGTCAAATCATTTATTTTTTATAGGATTTTAGTTACTTATTTGATGGTATAGAAACAGGATGTGACATAATGGTGGCCACCAGTTGCCATGCCAACAAGCAGGACTGTGAGAGTTGTAAAAAAAACGTTTTTTAAAAAAAGTACAGATTACAATCCAACATTTCTTTGTAACTGGTGGAGACAGAGCAGAGCGTAGTAGTAAATAAAGGCAAACGCCAGTGAGTCTGGAGGAAATGTGGGCGGGGCATCTGGCTGCAAACTCACAAGATGGCGCAGCCCATATCCCCAGGAAAATACCGTCAGTTTGGCCAATGACAGGACGTGGCGACGCTTTGTCCATGTTCATACTGTCTATGAACTGGACTCTCAAGCAGTCTGTACCCTCATAATGGCACTTAAACTAATTACCCAGGGTGCTCCAGGCCTGTGTCACTCGCCCCTGCCCACTTGTGTTGTGTGCAGTGTATTTGCATGAAATAAATATGGTTATGATGTCACTTTCCGCTTCATATCATAGTTTAGGTACTTTTAAAGATAAAAAAAAATATATACAAGCTGCCTGTCACTACTCACTGTACTGAGTAGTGAAAAAGAGGCAGAAAAAAGGCAAATAAAAAGGAAAGACCCCAAACCCACCAATTCACAGAGATGCTGATTCACACTGGTTTTATCACAGGACCTCTGTGCTTGAGTAAATACGGTTGGTAAGTTGCAGGGTGATTTTTAACTTTACATATTACAGACGTGGCTGATTGACACAGATTCATACTGTGACTTTAGAGATAATCTTGCAGGATTTTACTTTGGGTGTTTAGTCAGATTATCATCAAAATTACAACAACCAAATACAACACATGATAATATGCCCAACCCACAGTTTTAGGTGTCTCCTGGCTGATATGCTGTACGTGACTGGTTGTTCTCAGCCCACTTTACTGCTGCCCTACTGGCTGAAATGTGTGCGCATGTAAACGATTGGTTGAAATGTGTTTGATCTATTTACTACGAGTGCTGCTTTAGTCTTGACCTTTTTATATTTGTTTTCCTCCTCCACACACCTTGGCCATAGGTGAAGTCGTGCCAGACATACAATTTCACTCTGTTTCAAGATCCTGACGTTAATTTCCAAAACAAAACAGGAGGAAAAATGAAGGAAGAAGTCTAAAAAAAAAAATCAAAACAAAACAAACCTGAAGTACGGAAATTAATTTTTAAGAAAACAAAGCCTCGATGCACAGCAGATCCACTCAAGGACGGTCGGGCGCAGCCTGAACAGACCTGAGGATAATGAGAAGCAAAATGAGGTCGACCTGGACAAATCCAAGAGCATCAGCAGTGTCAACACATCCAGCTCCTTCTACAGCGTTTTAAATGATTTCAGCAGCTGACAGAATGCAGCTGGACTCTCTGATCCACCCATTAAACACAGTGACACCCAGACACAGGGACGCACCTGAACTCATTACGCTGGATACAGTTAGTACACAGGTTCGAGACCTGGATCGACCTATATCTCATTTAAACCAGAGGGATTATAACATGGCATCGGTTAATTCTCACTATACCTTTATACAAATGGGTGAATCTAGAGTATAAATGACTTGTGGTAGAAGAAACAGGTCAAACACCATCAGTTTAGAAGACACTGGCAGAGACGGGATGACGAGAGACCATGAGACTCAGTGAGTTAAAGCGAGAGAGGAGAAAAAATGTTTTAACTACGCAAAGTGGATGGACTCAGAGTTGAACTATGAAGGAGACCTTGAGGCTGCACCAGTCTGAAAGTGAGAGTTCAATTCAATTAGAGTTCAACAAATGTTTACCACAAGAAAACACCGTCCACCAGGTTGGCTCCAGATTCTCCACGCTGATAGCGGCTCGGAGCGATGGCTGGACCCAGATGGAGCGGCGGCGCTCAAGGTATTTTCTTTTCAAATAGAAGAAGAGCTCAACATGCAAACACTGCATTCTTTAAAGCAGTTAAAGTTTTTCTTTAGTCACTTGAATGAAGCAGAGTTCCTTTTCTTTTTCTACTGACTCATTTCAGCTCGAAAGTCTGTGAAGGTTCTCAGTCATCCAGGTCATCCTCTGGAGGCTAAGGTTGTTTAATCTATCTATCTATCTATCTATCTATCTATCTATCTATCAAAGGTGCTGCACAGAGCATGTGCTACAGTGAGAGTTGGAAAACATGAGTGGAAATCACAGGTTTAATAATGTCACATTTAACTTAGTTAAATCTCTGGCAGCTGGTAGAGATGTTCTTAGGATAGTTTTTATGAGCAAAACTGCAAACTAAAGAAAACTAAAATGAGTTAGAGCTGCAACAATGGGAATTATCTGGAGTTATTTGATGGTTCGGTTTTATTAAAATACTGAGCAGCAAAGCTTCATAGCTGCACAGCGCGTCCGCATGCCCCAAAGTCTCGTTTTGACAAATATTTCACCAAGAATCTATCTTGATGTTCAAAAGGGATTTCAGGATCTGAAAATGTCTGAATCAGAAATCTTCAGTGGTCTTTTTCCTTTTTACTCTGGTTTGGTCGACCGTATAGTACAAAAGTAGAAACAAACCTAGCTTGCAACAACAAGCTAAAAGAACATGAAATGAGTTTTTGAATTATCTGGAGTTATCTGATGATTTGGTGTTATTTAAATACTGATCAGTGGAGCTGCATCATTTCTAGTGCACAGCATGTGCACAAGTCTTAAACTTAAGCCGACACCATGTGCAAAGTTTTTTATGAGAGCAGAAGCTAACAAGACGACCAGGGTTAGCCACCGGTCATCTTGTTAGCTGAGCTAGGAGGTTGACTAAGCTACTTAAGTTTCCTTACTGAATTTACAAATGGTGTCCATTTCCAGAGAGTTTATACAACACTAGAGTGGCAAAATAAACAAATATGGACAATACTTGTGGCTGTAATATAGTTCATTACAATTTTTGCCTGGTGCCCTAATAGACTCTAGAATCACCTCTGCATAAACCGTGCACAATCAAGAATAACTTCAGTCTTATACATAGAACACATATGATAAAATATATCCAGTGTCTTTCATTTTAATTGGCCCACATTTTCTCGTACGTGTCAGGGGCTATGACAAATTTTGGCTCAGAAAGAATTTGGATGTTCAGTAATAACTCAGGACCTGAAAAAGTTTGGATCAGAATAGACACCAGCTCTCCAGCGCAGACAGAAAACTCATCCACTTGCGATAGAGGCGGCGGTGGCGGCGGCGTCTCCGTCTTTAACCAGAGGCTCGTCTTGTCACTCGACCCACCATCCAATATGCTCCAATCAATTTACCATCCGCTGCAATTCAATGTGACAGTAAGACAAATCGGACTTCCAGTGTAAAATAATTGAAACTGACGCTTATTTGAGCGTGTGTGAGGGGGTGGAGGGGTGGGAGGGGGCTGCGTATTCTGCATCATCTTAATGCACTGCGTCTGTCCGTGTCAGAGATGGATTGTGGTGTCAAGAGTTACAGATAAGCTCCTGTTTAGTTAGGCCCGTCGGGAGGAACCAACATTGTAGTCATATTAAATATAACAAGAGTTTTTATCCACGTCACCGCAGCGCACACACACACACACACACGGGGAAGGGGAAGGGGAAGGGGAATAAGACGCTCATATTCCGACGAGTGAATTGTAATTGCTATTCGCCAGAGGACACATAATTGAAAAATTGGAAGAGAGCAAAAAGTCAGCGGCGTCTGTATTGTAAACAAAGATTGGACCGAATCCTCCGCTGTCGTGGGCGGCCGACATCACAAGCTCCAGAAAAAACACAGAAAAGACTCGGCTCTCCTCCTCGACTGAAATCCACTTTTTATTTAAAAAAAAAAAAAAAAGAAAAAGAAAAAAGGTCTTTGGGTAGCAGGGGATTAAACCGCGCTCGCACACATTCACACGGAGAGCTTCGGTGTTTAGTGCCAAGCAGGGCTGCGTTCCAGAGAAGAAGAAGAAGAAGAAGTGGTGGTGGTGCTTGAAAAGGAGAAAGGTTTTGTGGGGGAAATAAAGAAGGTGAGTTTTGGATTGATCTGAATCACGCTCGCCACTCTGGCCTGGAGCTCCTCCAGCCGGGGATGAATCGCCTACCTGTGTCAGAGGGATGTATGAGAGCAACATCCAACAACAACAACAACAACAACAGCAACCCTCCCCTCTCCATCCATCCACCACCGCCATTACCCGCCGCCCACGCCTGCCTGGCCAGCAGGCATGTTACAGCGAGGATTAGATCACATAATCAAAGGCATTCCACCTTCAGACTGGCACAACCTCAGGGTCTCCCATCTTCCTCGCCGCTCACCAGCCTTCGCACGGGAAGCCAAACTGTGAGTCAAGCAGGACGCCGAAAAAAAAAATCAAAAACGAGCGTAACGGACGGGGTTACTGTGGACGAGATAAACCCACACAGCCCGGGGAGGGGGGCAAAGGTTGGGCAAACTAGACAGCACCTGCTCGCTCGCTAGCTGGCGTGCTAATCCAGCGAGGAGGGCGAGGAGTTTTAGGGGAGTGGGCGGCTAACAGGCGGGCAGGTGGCGGCGGCAGTGGCGAGAGTTAAAACACGCATGGAAATGTCCAAAAGCTGAGAGGCAGGTGTCTTCAGCCGAAGCTTTAATGCTTCAAATGAAAAGATGATGCAGATCTAAAAGTCTCTAAAGAGCGATGATCTGGCCTCTCTGAGGGGTCCCCCCACTCACAAACTTTAGATTACAGCGGTGGCTAATGTGCTAAGTTTAAGAATTAAGAATAAATGCGAGCTTATGTAAAGTAAATACATTTGCACAGCTCATCATTAAATCCATTTTTCTTTTTAGCTGGATTCCAAATGAAAAAACACCAGGAGACATTCAGATAATTCAGCACTTAACCGGATTACAGCTGCAGAAAAAAAATAAATAAATAAATAAATAATATCGGTCACTTCGTTCTTAGAAATAAATGAGTCTAATAACAGAAGTCCGCTGGGAGTAAGTCTGAATACACGGCTGTAACTTGGTGCAAGGAGCAAAACAAAACAGTCATTTATAAATGCGACCTCGCTGTGTACAGTTCACACTTTATTTAAATTACAATCATATTTAATGTTAATTAATGCTAATGCATAATTTAAATGAACAAACAGCGCTGGCACAGGTTGTAATTAAACACCGCAGGCCTCGTGTGTGTGTGTGTGTGTGGACAGCAGGTGAATGCACTTGCTTCAATAAAATCTATTTTTGCGGCTTTGTTCCTCCTCCGGCGTCGAGACCCAGTCTGTGATCCTCGGAGGTCAGCGTCAGCAGCAGCAGCGGTAATGAGGTCGGAGGTCGGAGGTTCCGGCAGACAATAGATGGAACAAACATTTCTGCGACCCCGGGTTCAGGATGAAAGCTGAGACTGAGCCAAACAATCTGTCGAGGTCAGAGAGCGTGCCGACTCTCAGCGCTGCGTTTTATTGGCCGACAGGTCTGTCAGTCACAGCCAGGTGGGTGGCATCACCCACCTTTGATCTGCTATGTTCCTCTTTTAACTACTATTATTATTAATATCTAAGCAATTAAGTTTACCTGATCATGTTTAACTTGGATATAGGTCTTAAGCAAACTAGCAAACCAGTGTTAGTGGCAAATACAACTGGTTGCATAACCACAGGAAAATGCTTGTCTTTCAAGTGGTAACACCCGCCATAAGTAACAACTGCTGCTAGAGGCCACCTAAGCTAACATTTTAGCAAAATAACAAAAGGGTAATTGGGTAATAGGGTAATATTCCCCTTGGTAATATCACCGTTTTCCTCAGACAATTATAAAATTACAAAGAAAACTCTACACGACTAAATTAATTATCTATTAACCTCCCATCCTCCTCCACCAGCTCTGAAAACCTCAGGATTTCTGATATGAACATTTCCACATACGAGTGTGCGGTTCATATTGATGTTTCCCAAGTTAAACTCAGTCTGTAGAAAAGTGGACGCCATGACAAGCCAAAGCAAGTAGAGCTCCCCCTGGTGGCTGGATGCAGTATAGATCACAAGCTCCGCCTCCTCCGTGGTAGTGGATGGGACTCGGGGCAAAGCTAAAATAAGTACACGTTTTTCGAGGCTAGTTTTTGTCGTTTTAAATAGTTAATATTACGCTGACGTATGTTCACGAGAGAAACAGGATGTGACATTGTGATGATTGACAGTTGCCAATGACAACCACCCTCCCCGTAGGAATGTGAGAATAAAAAAGTGCAGTATATGATCCAACATTTCTTTTTAAATGACGGACTCCAGTGAGTCTGGAGGAAGTGTGGTCGGGTCATCAATAATGTGGCTTCACTCTCCGTCACTTTGACTCCTGGGACGAGGTGGAGGCCCGTCGTCCATTTTTTTTTCTACAGTTTATGGTTAAACCTGATCTAATTGGAAGACAGCTAGGTTCACGTGTGGTCCCGAACATGTGATGCTCTATTTTAAATTGTCCAACACATTGATTTGTGCTCATACACTAAAACTAATGAGTCGCAGAGTCAGCTAGTGCTAATTAGCAAACTTTAGCAGCTAAGACATCAAACTGAGGACCGTTGAAAGGGTCACGTTGAACACTTCCGATACGTCCAGTATGACTTCATGGAGTAGAAAGGAGCGGTATGTTCTGGGCGTACACGACTGAAGACATCTTCCCCCTGAACTCTGAACGACTACAAAGTGTTTACAGACACTAACAATAAGAGAGGAACTTCTGCGACCTCTCTGCGGCTGAGCTGTGCTACGCTGCAGGGATCTGAAGGCCACCTCATCTCTCAGCTCAGGATATACTCAGGAGACAGTGCAACCTTGCCGTAAAGTTAGGCTCCTGTGCCCTCGGTGGCCTCTTTCCTCTCAGCTCCAACACTTCATCCGCTCGCTCGCCCACCCGCCACTCAGACGAAACTTTTAGGAAGAAAAAGGGGGCGAAAAAGCAAATTGAGCTTATTTCCTCGGTGTGCCGTGTAGAAGCTCGACATCACTCGCGAGGAGCAGGAAGAGGCTGCTGATTGCAGAGGAAGAGGGGTCTTTAATTTGAAGGCCTCTGCGGTGTTCAAGCCTTCAACCTCATGGGGAGTTAATCAGCACTTGGGCTATAGATAGGAAGAGAGAGGATGGAGATAGGAGAGAGAGAATAGAGGGGCGATGGCCTCTGCTGGTTATTATGATGCTTGTATTGTTGACATGTGGACCCACCAGCCACTGCTTCCTGCATAATATTTATCTGGAGCTGTCCTGTGAGGTGACTCCTGCTCTGTTTTTCCGCGTGGCTGCATCCAAACAGCTGCTCTAATTAGTAGTTAACTACAGCGTCACAGTTCCACTTTTATAAAAACTAAGGTATTATTATGAATTTGCAAATAAAAGATGGCGTATTCAGTGATGCGGGTGGAGAAAAGGTAATTATCTGTAAGGCCTATGTCATAATAATTCAGAATAATGTACATTTTTAAATGAACAGAATAGCTGCTTCTACTTTGCTTCACTATTTTCGTATGAACGAGTGGCGGACTTTTAATTTGAGACCAAACTGGCCAAGTAGAAGCAAGAGAAGAGCAACGGTGACTTTACGCTAAAGTTGTTGGATGCAAAATGCAAATGTGAGCATGCTAACGTGCTCAAAACGTGCTAGTACTCCAAAGAGTGGCTGTAGTTGCCGGGCAATGTTTTTGGAGGATTGTTGTTTGGACTAAAACAGCTCTTCTTGGTTGCATTGCACTGCTGCAGTTCCTCAAACGTCCACTAGAGGCTGGCTCAAAAAGTGATCCGATGTCCAACTTTACAGCAGGACTAAACCCAGCCTGCTCTCTTCAGGACACCCGTACACGGAGAAACGTTTTGAAAGCGTACCAGCCAGTTTAAAGTAATGTAATCTTTCTTTATGCGTTGGTTGGTTCCCCTTTAATTTCCAGAGACGTCGACCGCTGCCACCTCTGCTTTTAATCCACCTGATTCATCAAAAGTCTGAATGATTTAGACTTTAGCACTTTTAATTAAATAAGTATGTCACAAAGTGTTTTATAGAGCAATAAAGGACAAAACCCGGACCATTAAAAGTTAAAAAGAGAAATGAGGTTCGCTAATAAAATGTTCATCAAAGTGTGTATGTGTGTGTGTGTCCTTGTTTAATGTCGATCTGCCACTTCTCTCACACACACACTCATCACTCCATCTCTGTTCAATCAAGAGCTGAAAACACACGTTTGCATTTTTTAAATTCGTATCTGTGGATTTTATTCAGCGCGGAAGAATCCTGTTTAGCATTCATGGATTTTTGTTTCATTGACCTGTTAAACTTATTTATGCTTCCTGTAGAAATAACACGGCTACATGTGCTGCTTTGCTTTGCAGAAGGTAAATTAATAGTTTTTTATTGACATTATTATTATTATTGTTATGTTATGTTATGTGACTTTGACCTCTCTCTGCAGTTCTTCCTGTAGTGTGGATGCCAACATTTAGTTTGTTTACACGTGAAACGAGGTGTCTAGTAATCAAATGATGCAAAGTTATAAGCAAATTAATTCTAAAATATTTGCTTTGAGATTAAGATAAAGAAGAACTTTCCTCATGTTTATCGAAGCGTGAGAACCAGAGAATGTAAAATTCTGTAAAATATAAAAAGACACAAGATGAATGCACTAGGTGAGAGGGTGAGGAGGCTGAAGTTTTTCCCGATAGAGATCTGTAATGCATTTTGCAAAATGGATGTTTTGCAGTCGCTCTGACTCAAAAAACAAACTTTAAAGATGATTTATGTTTTTCTCTGAAGCCTCTGGGAGTTCAAACCTTTTGCTCGATACTGTTTTGTGCAAATTGTCATTTCCCCGAATCCCTGAAATGGCAAAAAAGACCAACATTATAGAAGACATGCTGATCAAATCTCACTCTTTAAATTTTAGGCTGTAAATGTTCGAAGTCTTTGGGATTTGTGTTCAGGGAACAAGACACAAGATAAAATGGTCCTTTAATTTATCCCACAGTGGGGAAATTTGCAGTGTTTGAGCAACATGTAGTTAACTACAGTGCACACAAGACAAGGAAAAGTTCCCATCCTGAAACTAATTGCTTTTCATAATACTGTATATTCACGGTGCAGACATGAGGTGCAGTTTCTTTACAGTCGATGGTGTTTCTATGTACTGTGCTCGACTTTCTCAGGACAGTGTGAGATAAGTTAAAGGATTATGTTATCTAATAACACACCAGCTTCTCTGCACCTGTTAAGACAAATTAAACCTTTGTCATTCTTCTTGGTGGAGTTTCAGCTTGAGAGGAGATCTAATCTACTATATCCTTCAATAAGATTTAACTTCATGACAGGAACGCAACATTAACACTCAACAAGTCAAAACTTATTAACATTAATAGGCTGTTTATGCTTCTGCGTCAATTTGATGCCGTAATTATAGCGACAGCCCAGACCTAAAGCAGACCACAAGAGCTGTGATTGGTCCGCCTGGTAGCAGCGCGTTTCTGCTTTAGTATTTCCGGTTGCTTTTCCATCTCCACAATTTTCAAATTCATTGTTCTGGATCAATAAAGACGGAACATATGGAGGAAAGGTTAACTGAGGAGGTTCGGACAATTATACAAACATTCGTACGATTGTATCGTATGATTTTGGCAAAATTTCGATGAAAGTTTCAGTCGGTGTCGTTGAAAGTGAGGCAGGAAGTGGAAACAAAAATTAACCAGACTGGTAAAAAAGACACAGTATGGACTAGTGTTTGGGTGCCGTCATTACAGAGTGAGCCAGACTGATGAGCGCACAAAAATTGTATAAGTGTAAATGACTCGCACCTGCATAGGCTGCGTACGTAGGTTACAACGTCTTTGTCCCGTAGTACTATAAAAGAGCCTTCAGTATAAAACAAAGGCAACTGGACTTTGAGTTTTGTTGAAGATAGATAGATAGATAGATAGATAGATAGATAGATAGATAGACCACATACAACCATAAGGTGTCAATATGTAATACAACAATGCAGTGAAATACTAAAATCTTGCATTCAGTCTACAGAGAAAGTTTTTGATCTGACAGCCTGATGGCCTGCGGGTAAAAACAGTTTTAATGCTTTCAGGTTTTTGTATCTTCAGCTGCCAGAGGGCAGGACAGAGAACAGTTTATGTCCTGGAGGGGAGCGGTCCTTTATAATGTGTTTGGCTCTGAGGTGGCATCGGGTGCTGGAGATGTCCTCCAGTGAAGGCAGAGGGTAACCCATAGTTTTTTTTTTTGACATTTTTATCACTTTTTTGTCGACAGCCGAACACCCAGCGTAGATGCAGCACGAGGGCATAGAGCTGCTTCTGCTTCAGTTTTATATTTGCAAAGGACTCTCGGATAGTTTGGACCTTCTTCAGTGCTGCAGAGGTGTTTGCTCACCAGCAGAGGTCTTCAGAGACCTGCCCCCCCCCCAGGAGCTTAAAGGTGGAGACTCTCTCCCCCCTGTCATAACTGATGTGAAGAGGAGCATGCTCTGCACTAACTGCCTGCTAGATCAGTGTTCACCTGTTCTGCAGAGCTGGGTTATGTTCCAGCTTTGCTCCCAGACCATCTACTGCTTGGAGTCGCCTGCAGCACATGGGTGGACTAAAGGAGGTCAGTGAGATGGTAGGGGTCCAAGAGGGATCACTAAAACCACTCAGTACCAGACATTTTTGTTTACTTGAAGAGGTCCTGAAGACGTTTCTGTGGTGTCGATACACGCTGCTCCTAAAAATAAACCAGCATTATTCTTTCAGAACAACAACGACAACTGAAGAGACATCCAGTCGCACCCCAGCAGCATTAAATCACCACATAATAACACGGAGTAAGGACGCAGCAACGTTACACCATTACTCAAGGACGTTAAGTCTCAACTCAGCAAATAAAAGGTACAATACATTAATCCAGACAGACGCTCGTATTTGGAAAGTCACTGGGTCAAAACACTGCTCCTGTTTTTCTGTCTTTTTAGGGAAACATTGGAGGACGGCGACACAGAGAGTACAAATAAAAGTACTGGATTTGTTGTTTGGTCCAATTTATTGCTGGTTTGAGAGAATTAACAAGAAGTATACTTATTTAAAAATCAAACGCACTAAAACTGCCGCTTTTATTTGCAACTTGCTTAGTGCACTACCGTCTGACATTAGCCTGGAAGCTGCATCAACTTGATCAATATGCGTTCTTGAATTCTTTGAATCATCATCAGTCATTGGCTCAGTACTGCTACCTACTTAAGTACCCTCTGACCAAATACAGGTCAAATACCTGCATGTGTTCTGCAGGTAACTTGTGCTGACTTGTTACAGCCAGGTATCCCAGAATGCATTTTGTAGGAGTCACCAAGTATGCTGCTTTTCCAATTCCCGAATGACCGTCCTGCATCTTCCAGAGTCTGCACTTCAGAATTGATCTGGTCAAGTCCGAGCTGTTGGTCTGGAGCTGATTCTGCTCCAGCAAAGATCTGACTGACCAATCAGATTGTGTGGGTGGGGCTTCATGCGGTGATGGACAGAAGAGTAACAGTAGCCATAGAGTTGAATTTGTTTACAACAAAGTGTCTCTGATTGGTTGGAGGACCATCCAGTGTAGTACAGAGATTCTTTCTTTACTCTTTATCTGATAAAACATGCCTCATAATGAAATCCAAATGTTACCAGACTCATATTCTGATAAGATTTGTGTCTGGCAGCACCAGACTAGTTCACCTTTAACAAAATATACAGTCCAAAACTATGAGAAAGAACAATTCCTAACATGTTTGCTGCTCCGTAGTGTTTCCTCTGACAATAAGACACAGAAATAAATCCAGCAGCAGCAGTAGAGGAGCTCCAGGACCAGCCCCTTCCAGCGGATGGACCTCGCTGCTTGTGACAAATTACATGTGGAAGGAAATCTGCAGGGCCCATTGAACTTTAGTATTGCTTTTATTCCTCTGTCATGTTCCCGCAGAGATGAAATGAGATCGGTTTCTTTTTCTTTTCTTTTTTTCTTCCTGCTTCCCTTATTCACGGCTCTGTGCCCGCCGGTGTGCTGGATAAACGGCCAAATGCTGCCTGACAGTCAAAGACATTCTTCTCTCCTTTTCTTTTTTCCCTTCCTTTGCTTTCTCGTTCTCTTACTCGCCTCCAGATTCCAGGTACTTGAAATGAAGTGCGGAAAGAGCGATGCACATTCATCCCGGCAGCAGCTGCAGTGCTGTGGCTGAGCAGCATCCTCTTACTCCCTAAATGCTGCGGACGTGGATCTTTCTTGGACATATTGTCACAGCAGAATAGAAAAATAAATGGTGCTTTCAAGAACATTTGTGTACTAAGGGCCCAAAGAGATCAACACCCCATATCAATGTCTTTCAGAGGGATGCAGCAGAATAGAAG
>JASGAT010396901.1:13589-24391 GCA_030220025.1 Chelon auratus
TTTTTTTTTTTTTTGCAAATTTGCTTCTACGGACTGAAGAGATGAGAGTGATTCCTGATGGACCAGATGAACACAGAGTTCTACTTTGAGAAGGTTCTGGGTTCTAATCCATCATGGGCCTTTCTGTGTGGAGTTCTCATGTTCTCTCTGTGTCTGCGTGGGTTCTCTCCAGGTTCTCCAGCTTCCTCCCACCGTCCAAAGACATGCTGGTTAGGTTCATTGGTGATTCTAAATTGGCCGTAGGTGTGAGTGTCTCTCTGTGTTAGCCCTGTGATAGACTGGAGACCTGTCCAGGGTGGACCCCGCCTCTCAGCTGAGATAGGCTCCAACCCCCCTGCATCCCTTCACAGGACAAGTGGTTACATAAGATGAATGAATTAATGAATGAATGACGCACTGAAGTTCCTGTTTGCTTTCCAGCAGAAACATTAAGACCTTTAACTAGTAACTTTTGATTGGGATCATTTGCTCAGACACTCGACAGACTCCTTGAGCTGTCAGCCATGTGCTGTCGTGGAGAACACGCCGAGCCGGACAGCGGGGTTATGGAAACCTGTTGCTCCGTCGATACCGAGGGCAGGGGATGTGACGGAGCTGGGGAGTGTTTATCGGGGCGTGCGACAAACAAATCACCCCGTTCAGGTGCTGCCCAGGAAAATAAAGACAAGCCACTTAGCTGCCACTGAGCTGTTTAATTAGAAGACCTGCTGCTCGTTAATGAGGACGCTAACGAGAGGAGCGCCGCCCACTGCTTGGTAATGAGTGGCGAGCTCGTTACCAGGCGGGCAAAGGGCTGGACGTGACCAGACTGGCACTGCTATCTCTCCACAGGGGGGAGTGACTGCAGGGGACGGGGCTGGAGGGGACAGGGGGGGCGGCTGTGATTGGCATTTCGCAGCAGGGGGGGCGTGGCCACCAGGTCTCAGCTAATTGCAAAGTTAAGAAACAGCAGGAGTCTGTAATGTGTTGTTGCACTTTCACTTTTATCGAACGGAGCGCTATTGATCGTGCATGTTGTTTATTTGTACAGATGGAGGCGTGGTGCGTTGCTCGTAGAAAGGTTATCAGGTATTGACGAGGGAGCTGATGGGTTGTGGCCTTTGGCTTCGCTCTGCTCTGCAGGGCTGATGGAAAACACGTCAGCAGGAAAGCCCCACAGAGCAACCTGGACCATTAGGTTTGTCGTTATTTTTTTTATTAATACTTAAGAGTTGCAGGACGGATCGTCAGTGGCGCTGGCCTGTGGTTTTATACCTCAGCCTAGCGCGCTGTTATTAACAGATCACATAACATCTTGTTGTGTCAGAGAGCAGAGCTGTAAGTAAAACTGCACATGTGATTCTGGGCTGAATTTGTGTTTCTCCACAGGACTTTTAAACAGAAGAGGAAATTTCACGGCTTCACAGATTTTCCTTAGAGCAGCAGAGGAGCAGAAGAGAAAATGTATGATCTCAGTATTTCTAAAACCCAGGATGCAGTCTGTGTCAATCCATGGCATTATATATTTTTTTTAAGTTACAAGCACAAGTAAACACAGAAAACATTTACCTGATAACGAGGCAGAATAAAGAAGCATTAGAAAGAAATTGGGTTGAAAAGGCGTGAAAGGAGTTTTGAAATACACTTGCCTTCATCCCTGATGGGATCTAAGGTGAGATACTTGACACTAGTAGAAACTGACCACACATGGTTTGCAAAGCTAAATAAGAGGCTCAGCCCGGGTGAAAGAATTTCACTCTGGGGAATGAAAGCAGAGATGTTTTCAAGCTAAGATCTGTTGTTTTCCAGAGGCAGCTCAGGTTTATGTGCTGTACACTGGCTACTGGAATCTCCAGACAAGCTGAAATCTTCACTGGACTATTTGCAGAAGCTTGTTTACAACAAGTCCTGCAGCTAACAACTCCAAGTTTCAGTCTGACACGATCAAAGTTAAGGCATCATGAGATTTATTTGCATTAGAGGCATGTGCATAAAGCTCAAGGGTTTGGGAACAAGTGGAAGCGTCCTCTGAGCAGAATCACCATCAGATTACACAACATTCGCTTCCTTCCAGACTGCCGCTGTGTCAGATCAGGTGAAACAAATCCCGACGTGCTGATCTTTTTGTCGGAGCTTCAGGAAGCATCCCGACGTCCGACCAGCTCGTGTTCTTCTGTGACACATAGAGGATGTAACCGGGTGTTCTTGATGTCCCCGTTCCGTCGTTTCAGACTGTTCTGGCCTGATACTGTGCGTGAAACTGATCCTCAGGGATCAACGTACCTGCTATGTAAAAAGATTCTCAAGCTGTCCTCTCATGATTCTCAGATTTCCCCTCATCACCAAATCTGACCTGACATTTTTTAAATTTGTTTATTTTTATGTCCCTCAGCTGATAAATCATTTTCTAAATGTCACTTTTGAACGACGTGATCAATCTTTGGTGGATAAATAAACTTCATATTGTCCCAAGTGGAGTAAAAATCCAGTCTGGACCTTGTCTGATGTTTTACAATGTTTTTACAGATACAAGTAGAGACTCATCGAGGCTGTCCTGATTGACACCATAGACTGTATAAAAAGTGGACACAATGACAGCTCCTCTAAAGTGAAACCAAAGCATGTAGAGCTCCCCTTGGTGGCTGGCTGCAGTATAGGTCATAAGCTCCACCTCCTCCATGTTAGTGGGAGGGGCCAAACTAAAACACAAAATTGAGTGTTGATTAATTAATTTCTTATTTATCAAGTTCTTTCTTATGTTCAACCATTTCTTTTCTGAGAAGTTATTTGATGCTATAAAAACAGGATGTGACATTGTGATGATTGACAGCTGCCATTGACGACCGCTCAGCGAAGCTGTCCCGTAGGAACGTGAGAGTAGCCAGTAACCAATGAGAGACATGAGTCGACGAGGACACAGAACAGCTTGCGGTAGACATGCTGAGCAACATTAGCTAGCATACATAGATAAATATAAAACTGGCTCTTTTAGCCACCTGATTTTTTTATTTGTTTATTTATTTTGAAGTATTACAAAGATACAACCACTTTTGGTTTGATTGACAGCTGGCAAAGCAGGTGCATTACCGCCCCTACAGTACTGGAGTGCGAATCAGTCTCTGTTTTGTTTCACACCTATTTTCCTGTGAGATATTACGTAAGATGATGCGTTCAATTGGCCCTGTTCTGGCACAGTAATCAGAATAACATCCTGTAGTGTGTGTCGTGTCAGCTTTTTTTTCCCTTTTATCTCCCAGAGCGTTTGCTAGTTTGGGATTAGAGGGAAGAATATCTGTGAAGTTTCTCCTTAAGTGTGTGATGGAACCTGATCTCGACATTGGGTAGGATTTTAAAACTCCTGCAAGTCTGAGCTCAGCCCCAGTCACAGATCCAACGTCCTGTTTTAAATGTAAAGGGTGTTCACAAATTCAGAAACTGAGAAATGGCTTCATTTGCCTCTGATGGAAATGAGGCAGATCTGGAGATAACTCAGACAATGACGTATGACAGGCTAAATGCTAACTGGCTAAGTAGTGCACAGTCACCCTCATCATGTAATGCAGATTTCAAAGTTTTAGTTTTAGGTGTAGAAGAGGGTCACAGCGACAGTCACCTGGGAGCTGCCGCGGGTTCAGTGCCTTGCTTAAAGGCACCTTGAACAGTCAACCTTCCTGTTGCCGTCCCGTCCCAGGCCGCGGTGCTTCGCGTTGGGCCGCGGTGCTTCACGTTGGAGCTGGGTCACCTCCAGGAGCGCCGATGCTGCTGTTTCTCCTCCTCATCCGTCTTGCGGCCTCGGCGATGGAGGCGATGCGTCTCCCGTGTCGAACAGGTGAGCGCAGCCATGCATTACAAGTGCCGAGCCGCCGACCCCTGGGGACGCAACACAACACACTCACACAGACACAGACACAACAAACACAAACATACACCACCGCTGCACCAGCTGGCTGCCTGGAAATAAATAAATAAATAAATAAAATAAACACCAGCTCTTGACAGAAAATAATCCCCTGAACAAGGACAAGCTGAGAGCATGTTATTTTTATATAATGTACAACATGCTGCGTGTATGTTCTGCTGCATCAGGTTTAAAATTAAATATCATCACAAAGAAGGAAGGCGGAGCGGGCTCATTAGCTGCTACCACTGCTGCTGCTGCTGCTGCTGCTTCACTGCCAGCAGAAACCTGAGCAAATACTCAGGTTCTCCAGTTACTGTAATTGCAGTCCAGTGGTTCTGCTAATCGTTATTATGCCCATTAGTGTCTCTAACACAGTTCACAGGGAATTAATGTACTTTTACAGATTCAGAAATGTATGATCACTTTGGTTTACCACACTTTGCAATGATGCTGTTCATGTTTGTGAGCTTTTTTCTACATATACAGTTCTGTGTGAATGTTTTAGACACTTTAACTGAGGATGCCTTCAAGAACAACGCTATGAATCAGTCTGTTTTAGCGTCTTCTGTCTCTTCGTGTAATCCAGATTGATCAACGGGCTCAGACCATCATACACCTTGTTCTACACTCCTCTGGTCGGATGCTAGTGCTCGGATCTAAACATCTAAAAGTTCTTAAAGAATTTTACCGTAGAAGCCAGATAGTTGGTCTGGAACCACTCTGTCAGGGAACTGATTATTCTCCTGCAAAGATCTTCATCTTTCACAGCAGCACTATTCCGGTTTAATTTTGCAATTCACTCTAAAACTTTAAAAGTTTTTGTACAATCCTTAAATACAGTTATCGTGTGACAAATAGCGCTGGATTCTGTTAATTTCAAACTAGTTTAGTAAAGCGGATTAGCCTGGAAGCTGCTCTGTCGGGAACGAGTTGAGCTCCAGGAGTGAAGCATAACATCATCATTTCATTTATTTTCATCACTTCAGTTTCTCCTTTGGTTCTTTAGTTCTTCAAGCTGAACAGCCAATCAGAGTGATCCCTCTGACGGACTCGTTATACTCCCCATTCAACATTTTGAATCAGCCACAATCATCGTCCACAACCTCAGAATCAGAAAAATATTCAGCCATGTTGTTAAAATCTAGCGGTAGCAAATTACAGATAAACAAGCCGACCGTCGCGGGTGCACGCGCCGCTCAGAGATGACATCATCCAGGTCAGAAGACATCATCAGACTGACCTACAGACCCCGGCAGATGATAACAGGTAACTCCAGACTCAACGGGGAATATCATAACAAAATATTGGTGAAATGAACGAGTTTTGTGGCGTTATTTAGAGGCTGTGTTTCGGTGCCCCAGTCACTCCCACTACATGGATATACGCTGATCTAATTATTAACCGAAGGAATACAAATTACACAAAAGTTATATGGGTAATGGATTGAATTTTATGCCAGAAATAAGGTCCAGGTTGTAAAAAACAGTAGTTCCCCTTTAAGACTTAAGACATTTTGCGACACACACTTCGACTAGTGCAGGATTATGAGAGGACCTCGAGGAAATTTGCAGACTATAGGAACCACCTACATTTTAACCCGAGATGCAGACAACACAAGATTACTCCCACCAGCGTATATCTCACTAGAAGTTTCCTACTTAAACGCTTTCTTGGATTTAAGACTTAAGGATAATTCAGTGTATTCCACAACATTTTCTTTGTTGCAGAAAGTTGATTCAGGGCTCACTTCTTTTGTAACTGATTAGACAAAGACCTGCCTACAAATCCAATCTTATGGATGGGCTTTAAGGACAGAAAAGTAAAAGCAACGTCAGGTCATGAATCTGTTTACAACAAAAATGTCTGATTGACTGCAAGGCTATCCAATTATTTTATCTGTGTATAGGTTGAGACTCACCCCATATTGTGGTGAGATGCCAGGGTAAAAGTATCAGTGATTTTAGGTACGAATGTTTGCTTTTCACTTCACTATTCAGTGTAATAGTTTTCTTATTTTATGTGTTTACTAGTAACAGGAAGGATACTTGTCCAATTCAATAAATACTAGGCAGCGTATACATCTTACCATTTGAGTTTGTCACATTGGCTGCAGAAATAAATTGGTTTATTTCAGTAACCTGGCATGCAAGAGTTTTTTGAGCTGTGTTGATCTCAACCGCTCTTGTTGTGCCTCCTAATTCCACTTTCCTGGCTGATTGACTCTGTTGTTTCTCTACTGTAAATGAAAAACATGTGAGGTCTGGGTAATTTAAGGGGTCTGGAACCAGAAGAGAAGTGTAACAGGAGAAAATCCTCTTAGAGGCTCCTTTATTAGGTTCACCTGTACAAACCAGTGTGGTCCAGTAGAACAGCTGTCTGTGCAAAGCTCATAAGCCTTCGCTGTTTCTTGACATTGTTGTAATGGGGTCAGAGTTAAAGGTGGTGTTGTGCTGGACTACAACACATGATGAGGTTGTTTCTTTCCCCACTCTACACACACGCACAGCAGAATAAATGTTTATCATACAATATTTTAACCTCTGCAAACATTTTAGGCTTTTCAGCAAAACGAGCAGAGACACAAAAAGCCGAGCAGCCACACTTAAAACAAAAAACACACACAACTGAGTCAATAATCACTTTATCAACTGAAGAATAGGTGGTGACCTGTTTTGGCAGCCTCATTTATCAAACACAACATTCGCTTCTAGCTCCGAGAGCCGCTGCTTCTCTTCGTTTCATTTTCTTATAAACAGATTTTTATATTCTCACGTAACTGGACACGTCTGGACACCTGGATGGTGCATTTGGAAGTCATTTTAGTAATGCAATTGTGCAAATAATCCACAGATTAATTAAAAAAACTCCTTGGTTAATTTGTCTGTCTGCCGCCCGAAACGGAGACTAGCTGACTTTGTGCGAGGAGGTGGAGGTGGTGGTGGTGGTGGTGGTGGGGGGGGGAGGGTTGTGATTTCTGGGTTAGAGGATCCACCGAGCTTCAGAGGCTTCTCTTCGTGTTCTGCACGAGTCAGCATTGGCCTGAATTCCAACAATATCACCCTGAAGGATGTAATACCAGCTGGTGCGGGGAGAGCTATCTCCCCACCCTGTGTATGATATTGCACAGAGAAAAGTCATCGGGCTCAGCCCCCCGACAAGCACCTGTATTCGATTTCTCATCTCGACTCGGCGGAGAGCTCTAAGCCTTGTTCTCGCTGGCACTAATCCTCGCTAGAAAACAGCTTTCAGAGGATTAGCATCAAGGGGGGCAGAGCGGCGCTCATCGGCGGGGGAGCCGTGCTTCCCCTCTTCTTCTTGTTTCCAGTCCCTTCTCCTCTGTAAGTTAACCTCACACACGATGGCGCTCGGGAAAAATCTCTGACCTTCTGCTCGGTTTCCTCCTCCGTTGACCTCCAGCGGCCTCCATTAAAGCTCCGTGCTCCCCATTGACATTCACTTAAAACTCCCCTCAGGTTCTTCCCCCTTCACGCTGGCTGGACAACTTAACCATGTAATTTCACGTTATCTGGAGGAACTGGAGCCCGCGCGCCGAACTGGACTTGACCTGCTGCAGTAAGCTCCAGCAAACGCTCGGGGTAAAGAGGTGCGAGGCCTTCAGGTGTGTGGGTCGATAAAAAAAAAAAAAAAGAGGGGTAAAGTAAAGCCTAATTCGTGCTGCAGGCGACGCAGGAATGGATACCAGACGGAGCACAGAGAGAGGCGAGTAACACCAGCGCTCAAGGCCTCTCTGACAGATGCTGAAAGAGCGAAATAATGTAAGACGCTGGTGTGGTTTCTTTTTAGAGCACCGATTCTGTTTCTGTGAACAAAAGGGAGGATTATTCTGCATGGTGATGAGAGGGAGCTGCTGGAGGCCACGGATCCTGCAGCGAGCACAGAGTCAACAACTTTTTTTGGAGCTGGAAAATTCAACTTTTTCCTTAAAATTTCTTTCTCTTTTCATGTTTTCCTCTTCCTCCCTTCCCCCCAAACCTCTGCACATATTTCGTTCTAATCATCGACTTTGATTCCCTTCCTCCCTCCACAAACAGCGGACCGTTCAGTTAAGAGCACTAGGAGATGAAAGCCGGTGTATCCAGGCAGGGATGTATTAAAAAAAAAATAAAATAAGAAAAGGTGCTTTTTCTCCCTTCAGCTTCCAAATTCCTGCTGGTTGTGACAAAGTTGCAAATACCCAAGATAAAAGACGGCTCTGCCTGCCTCTACTTAACATTCCCATTAGACTACCCACAATGGCTGCTTTTGTGTTCTCTCTCATGTACGATTGAAAATTCCTTTGCCTCGAGTACTTTTTGCAAAACATAATTCAATCACAGAGAGAGGAGAAAAACAGAAAACGCAAGCTCGGTGATCTGCCGAACAAAGGAGAGCGATGTTTTGGGAATTCTCCAAGGTGAGAGCTAAAGGAGCGATTAGGTTCAGAGGAAAATGAATGAAAAACTGACAACGGGACTGCGTGTTGTTAGCAAGAGCCGCGTTTAAGGAGCTACAGAGGATCTATTAGAGAGTCAACAGCCGAGCACCTACTGATGAGGGAAAATGCTGAGCTGATGGGCGTCGACCTCGACTGCAGCTTCATCAGGTACAGGACGTGTTTAGCCTAGCTTAGCACAAAGACTAGGAGTGTGTGTGTGGGGGGGGGGGATCTGCCAGCCCAGTTACGCCAAAGGAAACAAAACATTGGCCGACTTCAAGACAACTTTTACCATAAATATATTTTCCTAACAATAGTGATGATGGGCAGTTCAGCTCTTTTCTGAGAGCCGACTCTTTTGCCTGAGCTGGCTCTTTCAGCTCCTGAACATTTAGTACCGTTTATAGCCTGATATTTTAGTCTAACACAGCAAATACATATGGTTTGTGTGTTGATAAGCCCTTTTGCACTGAATGTTTTTATGAGAAGCCTAATAATTGTCTAATTTTGTGCAGTTATTCCATTACAAATGCATCTTTCTTTTGTTTAATATTTCAATATTATATGGAACCTACTATTAATATTTTTTTCATTTTGCAGTGAAGACACTTTGCTCTCCCTTCCACACTGACTTTAAATGTCAGCTGGATGCTGCTTCATTTCCAGGTGTCACTACGTGCACCCATACTCTCTTCCTTACTGCTGTCTACTGTCTTACTCTGTCAGCCACAACGTCTGTCCACCTCTCTGCTTTCACATAATGGTATGATCCTCTTATGTGATCCTCTTCATGTGAGCAGAGACGAATGAGCAAAAGGCAAAAACAAATAGTGGAGAGCCGGCTCTCGCTTGTTGGGAATCGGCTCTTCTGATTCAACACCAAGCATTGGCTCTTTTGGCCATGCCACATCACCAGTTAGCAAACCAAATTTAAAGACAGCAGGGGTCGGCTGCAGACTCATGTGGAGCACGGTCCGGCGGCCTTGTGTAAATTAATATTCATTTCTTGAAAGCGTTTGAGTCTTTGAAGTTTTTCGGCCGTTTCGCATTTTTTTTAACTGAGCACTTGTAAACATAAGGAGACAAAGAGGCAGAAACATGACGCAATTCATCTACAAAGAACCCAAAAAAAAATGCAAATATATGCAAAACATCAGTATAAAGATGCATTATGAGCACAAACTAACAAAAATAAGCAAGAGAAGACAGAAAAACCACAAAGAAATGAAAAACTAGTTGGGATTATGTGTTTGCAGTGTTCTTCATATACACAACGGGCTAGGTGCCACAGACAAGCATCAGATCTTGTGATGCATCCAGGGTTTAAATATCGTCTTAGAGTGCTCAGATTGTTTGCTTTGTTTTTGGTCTCCTCTTCCTCAGGTCCTGTAGCTGCCAAGTGATTCTGTCAGCTGATAAGAGTACAGTCGCAACGGCAACAATTGCCACCAACTCTCGATTTTTGTTTTCTTTAGGGGGGATCTCTCGGTTTCCAGAGACAGCAACACTGCAACCAACAATTCAATGGAATCAGAATATTGTAACAAACACAGACTTTTATTCCAACAACTGTAACTTAAATTAGCAGCTTCTCAAAACCTGTGTGGTGAAGGGAAGAGAGGAGCCAAAATAAATAATAAATACAACCAAACTAGGCCTAACTGTCGGCTGCCCTCTATTAAAGAACAACCGGAGAAAAGCTTGACTCACTTAAATAAATAAAAATACAAGCAGTGGCACCAACCAACCCCCCCAGTGTTTCAAGATGAGAAGGAACTAAGTGTATGGGGCAGCCCAGACTAACACATTTTCAACCAAACAAAAGAACAGAAGGCTGACAAAACATATGACATATGAGCTGAAGGTCTGCAGAGAGAGAGTGTCTCCAGGACTGCTGCTTTTATAGCAGACCCAGCTTTGACCAATGAGCAGCCCAGCTTGATCTCACAGGTGAGCCCGATCCAGAAGTCGTCACCTGATGATGAAGAAAGATGAGAAGGGGGAGGGGTAGCAGACGTATACAACCTCCTGTAAAACTTAACAGAGGCTTTTTTTTTTTTTTTGATAATGAACATTTCACCAACAAATCATCTCTTGTGTTATTCTTTGTAAAACTGAAGGCGCAAAATTAAAGGAGCAAACTATCAGCGATGCAGCGTCAAGAGACCACGAATGTTAATGATATTCAGATAGTTGTATCACAGATGAAAGAAACCTTTGGAGATGTGAAGTAAAGTCGAGTAACAAGTCTGTTTATTAGTCGGCGCTGCTCTCTTTTTGTCTTTTTGTGAGAACATTGTCTCCCAAGTGTTTTGTACTGTCTGTATTCTACTGTTTGTCTTTGCACTGTTTGCATTGTTGTGTGTTGTCTGCATAAGCTTTTTTGTACTTAGTCCTATGTCTTCATGCAGCTCCATGGTCTTCAAGGTCTCATCTCACTATGTACTGCACCTGCTATATACACCGATCAGCCATAACATTATGACC